>JAXCGZ010013315.1:132500-145758 GCA_037179515.1 Halocaridina rubra | reverse complement strand
ATTATTATTATAAGTATAGAGTAAGGAAGGGTGGATCGAGGATGGAAGAGACAGTGAAAGATGTGAATGGACAGATGTTAAGAGGGAAAGATGCAAGGAATAGATGAGCAGAATATTTTGAGTGCTTGCTGAATGTTGAGGAAGATAGAGAGGCAGCTATGGTGGCACTGGGGGGTGTTCAAGTGCCAGTAATGGGAGATGAAAATGAGAGAGAGATTACAAGAGAGGAGGTGAAAAGGGCATTGTATGATGCAAAAGCAGGTAAAGCACCTGGAATGGATGGTGTGAGATCGGAGATGTAGAAAGAAGGGGGTGTGACTGCATTGGAATGGTTAGTGAGAGTGTTTAATATATGCTTTATGTTGTCAATGGTGCCAGTGGAATGGGTGATTGCTTGTATAGTGCCCCTATAAAAAGGTAAGGGAGATATGTATGAATGCAGTAATTTTAGGGGTATAAGTTTGTTGAATTTGGTAGGAAAAGTGTATGGTAGGATACTGGTTAATAGGATTAAGGATAAGACAGAAAATGTGATCGCGGAAGTGCAGAGTGGTTTTAGGAGAGGTAGAGGTTGTATAGATCAGATTTTTAGAGTTAGGCAGTTATGTGAGAAATATTTAGCAAAGGGTAAGGATGTGTATTTTGCATTTTTGGATCTGGAGAAAGCGTATGATAGAGTTAATAGAGAAGCAATGTGGAATGTTTTGAGATTATATGGAATTAATGGTATATTGTTGCATGCAGTGAAGAGTTTGTATGAAGGGAGTAGAGATCGTGTTAGGGTAGGTAATGAAGTGAGTGAGTGGTTTCCAGTGAGTGTGGGAATGAGACAGGGATGTGTGATGTCACCATGGCTGTTCAATTTGTATATTGATGGAGTTGTAAGAGAGGTGAATGAGCGAGTGCGTATTCGAGGTTTGAGGATGGTAGATGGGGATGATAACCAGTGGGAGCTGAATCACTTGCTGTTTGCAGATGATACTGTGGTGGTGGCAGATTCAGAGGAAAAGCTGTGTCAGTTAGTGTCAGAATTTTTAATGGTGTGTGAGAGAAGGAAATTGCGAGTGAATGTGGGAAAGAGTAAGGTTATGAGGTGTACAAGAAATGAGGATGGTGCTGGATTGAATGTTATGTTGAATGGAGAGACACTTGAGGAAGTTGATCAGTTTAAGTATTTAGGCTCGGTTATAGCTGCAAATAGTGGAGTGCAAGCTGATGTGTACCACAGAGTGAATGGAGGATGTAAAGTGTTGGGTGCGTTGAAGGGAGTGATGAAGAATAGAGGGTTGGAAATGAATGTTAAGAAAGTTTTGTATGAGAAAGTGTTTGTGCCAACTGTGATGTATGGATCAGAGTTATGGGGTATGAAAGTAAGTGAGAGACGGAAACTAAATGTGTTTGAGATGAAATGCCTGAGGAGTATGATTGGAGTATCTCGGTTGGATAGGATTAGGAATGAAGTGGTCAGAGCAAGAACGAGTGTGAGGAGAGAAATTGCAGGCAGAGTAGATACGAATGTTCTGAGATGGTTTGACCTTGTGGAAAGGATGGGTGATGAAAGACTGCTGAAAAAGGTAATGAATGCGAGAGTTGATGAGAGAAATGCTAGAGGGAGCCCTAGGTTTGAATGGATGGATGGAGTAAGGAGAGCCCTGAATGATAGGAGGATGGATGTGAGGGAAGCAAGCGAGCGTGCTAGGAATAGGAATGAGTGGCGAGCGATTGTGACGCAGCTCTGATGGGCATCTGCTGTTACCACGGGGCTGCATCTTACAGAGGTAGCCCTGTGGTAGAGGCAGTAGGAGGAGTTGGCAGTTGTGAAGCGACACAGGTTGTGGAAGAGCCGGGAGGATGGGCTGTGGCACTCCATCAGAGCCATCTGAACGGTTGCTAGCTCCCTCGTCATTGCCCATAGAGCAAAGTAATTCCCTTATTGCTTTCTTTCTTTGATGTCGGCTACCCCCCAATTAAAGGGGGAAACAGCCAAGGTAGATAGTAATAATAATTATTGTTATTATAATTATATTTTTATTATTATTATTATTATTATTATTATTATTATTATTATTATTATTATTATTATTATTATTATTATTATTATTATTATTATTGTTGTTATTATTATTATTATTATTATTATTATTATTATTATTATTATTATTATTATTATTATTATTATTATTATTATTATTATTATTATTATTATTATATTATTATTATTATTATTATTATTATTATATTATTATTATTATTATGATTATTATTATTATATTATTATTATTATTATTATTATTATTATTATTATTATTATTATTATTATTATTATTATTATTATTATTATTATTATTATTATTATTATTATCATTATTATTATTATTATTATTATTATTATTATTATTATTATTATTATTATTATTATTATTATTATTATTATTATTATTATTATTATTATTATTATTATTATTATTATTATTATTATTATTATTAGTAGTAGTAGTAGTAGTAGTAGTAGTAGTAGTAGTAGTAGTAGTAGTAGTAGTAGTAGTAGTACTTAGCTAGTTGACATTCATTGCAATATTAATTATATTAATGTTCCAAGTTAAACCAGTAAAAGCTTCACATATTAATTGAATACACTTATTGTTACTGAATAAGCTAAGATAATTTCAGAATATTTAAAAATGTTACTGTTTGCGATTCTTCAGATTCTGTGCCACCAGAATCAAAAAGTCATAATCACTCTCACGATCCATGATGAGACTTTCACCTGCGTGTTTGGTAACACTGGTTGGTCACCTCCTGTATTGTACATGTTCGGAAGGTAAGGTGTTATATTAAATACCCATTGTGATGAAATTATATATATAAAAGGATTTAGCCCAAGTTGGTTCTCCAGTTAATACATCTAGACTAGACACAAAGAGGTATATTTAAACACACACTTATATATATATATATATATATATATATATATATATATATATATATATATATATATATATATATATATATATATATATATATATATATATATATATATATATATATATATATATATATATATATATATATATATATATATATATCAAATAAGCACATTACCATATGTGAAAACATGAATAATTTTTACCCCGACTAGGACTTGAACCTAGGACACCTAATTACGATGCCAAGGCTCTACCATCTACACCACAGAAGGTATAAAAGGGAAACAAACCTTACAGTTATATTTGCTATACTAGGAATGAACGCATTCTATCTGATTGCCACTCTATTTATATTACGGTATCCCCCAACCTCACTCGTGGCTTCGTTTTCGCATTTAATTCAAATCTCAATCTCATTTGGGGCCAACAATAATCATATAAGCACATTTCAATATGTGAAAACGTGAATACTTTTTACCCCGACCAGTACTTGAACCTAGAACACATAATTACTGTGCCAAGACGCTACCAACTACACCACAGAAGGTATAAAAGGGAAACAAACCTTACAGCTATATATGCTATACTAAGAATGAACGCATTCTATCTGAATGGCACTCTGTTCATATTACAGTATCCCCAAACCTCACGCGTGGCTTTGTTTTCGCATTTAATTCAAGTCTCAATCACATTTGGGACAATTATTCATCCTTCCACATATGGTAATGTGCTTAATTGATTATTGTTGGTCCCAAATAAGATTGAGATTTGACTTAAACGCGAAAACAAATCCACGAGTGAGGTTGGGGGATACTGCAATATGAACAGAGTGGCATTCAGATAGAGTGCGTTCATTCCTAGCATAGCAGATATAGTATAAGGTTTGTGTCCCTTTTATAACTTCTGTGGTGTAGTTGGTAGCCCTTGGCACAGTAATTATGTGTCCTAGGTTCAAGTCCTAGTCGGGGTAAAAATTATTCATGTTTTCATTTTTGGTAATGTGCTTATTTTATCATTGTTGGTCCCAAATGAGATTGAGATTTAAATTAAATGCAAAAACGAAGCCATGAGAGAGGTTGAGGGATACTGTAATATGAACAGAGTGGCATTTTTATAGAATGCGTTCATTCCTGGTATAGCAGATATAGCTGTAAAGTTTGTTTCCCTTTTTGGCCTTCTCTGGTGTAGTTGGTAGCGCCTTGGTACAGTAATTAGGTGTCCTAAGTTCAAGACCCGATCAGGGTAAAAATTATTCATATATATATATATATATATATATATATATATATATATATATATATATATATATATATATATATATATATATATATATATATATGCACACACACACATACACAGATAGATTGGATAAATCTTGACCCACACAGTGGTGAGGACTCATTCGGGGCAAGATTCCTAGATTGCGTACAAGGGAATTTCCTACACCAACATGTAATGGAATCAACAAGGGCCAGGGGTGGGGATGAGCCATCACTACTTGATCTAGTGTTCACAGATAATGTCTTGGATATTGAAAAAATTGAGTATGAACCACCAATTGGAAAGAGTGACCACTGTGTGTTGTTGATGGAGTATATCATTGAAGATATTCTTCCTGAGAGTAGAGGCACTGAGGACATGAGGAGGAACTATCCGAAAGGAGATTACATCAAAATGAATGAGCTTTTTGCAGTTATTGACTGGAGAACCTTATTTTACAACAAATCTGTACAAGAAATGTATGACATCTTTTGTGAGAAATATGGGAAGATAGTAGATTGCTGCATACCTGTCACCAAAGTAGGTGTAATTCATGCCAGAGAGAAATGGTTCGATAATGGGTGTAAAAGAGCTAAGGAGTGGAGAGACAAATGCTGGAAAAGGTATAGGAGGAGAAAAAACATAAATGCCTGGCAAACCTACAAAAGAGCAATAAATGACTACCTAAGTAAAAGGAGAGAGGCAGGGAGAGACTATGAGAGGGACATCACCAGGAAGGCTAAAGAAAATCCCAAGCTTTTGCACAGCTTTATCAGAGGAAAACTGAAGGTAAAAGAACAGGTTTTAAGGCTAAAGAGAGCGGATGGAAGCATCACTGAGACTGATGAAGAGATCTGCAAAGAATTGAACAAGGAGTTTCAGTCAGTATTTACAGTAGAAAATACCCCACCCCCTCAGATTGCAGTGATAGAAGCTCAAGGGCCGGTATTAGAGAACATCAACCTTACAGCCACAGAGGTATGCAAAGCGCTGATGGATTTAGATGTTCATAAAGCTACAGGTCCTGATGACATATCCCCTCATGTGCTTAAAAAATGCGCAAACACAATATCAGTGGCACTAAGTATCATATTTAAGGAGTCATTGGAGTCGGGGGAGATTCCAAGAAGCTGGAAACAAGCAAATGTGATAACTATCTTCAAAAAGGGAAGGAGGGATACGGCTCTGAACTATAGACCAGTTTCCTTGACCAGCATAGTTTGCAAAGTTATGGAGAAACTACTAAGGAGACATATCTCTCTTCACTTGGAATCCTTCAACTTTTTGTCAGTGAGGCAACATGGCTTCAGAGAAGGTAGATCAACAGTAACAAACTTATTAGAATTTTATGATGAGGTAAGCCAAATCTTACAGGAAAGAGAGGGCTGGGCAGATTGCATATTCCTAGACTTCCAGAAAGCGTTTGACACTGTTCCACATGGGAGACTTATTAGGAAGCTGCAAGCAATGGCTAGAATAGGTGGAAATGTTTTGGAATGGATAAAAACTTACTTAGAAGGAAGGGAACAGAGGGTTAGAGTAAGACACTCAGTGTCTGAATGGAGAAGAGTTAGTAGTGGAGTTCCACAGGGTTCAGTTTTAGGGCCACTTTTGTTCCTTGTATATGTAAATGACCTACCAGAGTCTGTAAATTCATTCATGAATATGTTTGCAGATGATGCAAAGATTGTGAAGAAAGTAAAAAACGAGAACAATGGTAGAGAACTTCAGGAGGATCTAAATAATCTGCATGAGTGGTCAGAAAAGTGGCTAATGAAATTCAATACTTCAAAATGTAAGGTGATGAGAATGGGTACAAGTGCAAGAAGGCCCAAGCTTGACTACTCGGTGGCTGGAGTACAACTTCAAGAGACAGAAAATGAGAGAGATCTAGGAGTAAACATACTGGCAGATTTGTCTCCAGAAATACATATGAATGGCATAGTAAGGGCAGCATATGCATTCTTATCAAATGTAAGGGTAGCCTTCAGGCACATGGACAAGGAAATGTTCAGAAATATTTATGTAACCTATGTGAGGCCAAAACTCGAATATGCAGCCCCCTTTTGGAATCCGCACTTGAAAAAGCACATAGCTAAGCTTGAAAAAGTTCAAAGACATGCCACGAAACTGGTGCCAGAAATACGCAATCTCAGTTATGATGAGAGGCTGAGGGAATTAGACTTACCATCACTCGAAGCTAGAAGAGTGAGGGGGGATATGGTGACAGTCTTTAAATTCCTTCATGGTTATGATAGAGTGGATAGGGATCGATATTTTGATATGGCTGGCTCTAGAACTAGAGGTCATAGTTTGAAGCTTGGTAAGAAAACTTCTTTGCAGGATGTAAGGAAATACTTTTTCAATGTAAGAGTAGTTGATAATTGGAATTCGCTAAGCGAGGAGGTAGTTAATGCTATCTCAATCCATAGTTTTAAGGACAGGTATGATAAGTATCACTAAGTCTAAAATGGAACCGATCAGGAGACGGGAAGATACGAGCTTTGGGCTCTTTCCCGTAAACACAATTAGGTAATCAAAATTAGGTAATCACACACAGCTCTTCCCACTTACATGCAGAATAGCTAAACTGAACCACATTACTGTTTCCGCAGGTAAATAATGTGGAGAGAGAGTGTGCAGAATGCGATACAAACCATATATGGCACGGGCGGGAACACGTACCACAACAAATGCAAAATGAAGAAATACAGTGAATGTCTGACGACTGGTACCAAGATAAAAGTGGCTTATAAAGGAGAATGTGATGTTGGCAATGGTTGTGGAGGCGTCTCAGATGACAGCAATGGAAGTGACAGCACAGATGAGGGTGATAATGCTGAAGATGATAGCAATGGAAGCTCCTCTGATGGTGATAATACCGGCAGTGACAGCACTTTAGATGACAACGACAGCAGCGACAGACCCATCAGGCACCCAAAAAAACGACCGATAACAATTGGCTAAATCACCCGAGTTGACTCATAATGCATTGATTTTCTTTTATTCCTTAAAACTCTATTGTTATCACTATCTGAGTTAGCTTTGCCGTGCATTATATATAATGCTTTACATATTTATATATGTAATTACTTTCTCTCATATTTCTCACGTTTTTCGCATTTCTAATGCTGATTCAGCACATTCTGAAATTTGAGCTGAAACATTGTGTAATGAAACCCTCCTAACCTATTTCTTTCAAAAATAATTGCCAAGAAGGTAATAATAAACATGATGCATGTTCACAGTACTGCTTTACTTATTCTGACCTCTTTTGGAATCAATTTAAATAAAATAGTATATTTATGAATGGCTTAGTGGAGCATATCTACAGGTCTTCGGGAATCTGTGCCTGTTATCTGACGTGCATATGAGTGCAAGATGCAGTCCAAAAGACAGAGGTTTTCCTTCAAGTGTTGCCAAAGAATTTCAAATACTGCCAGTGAGAAAAATATTAGCTGAAAACCTTTAATATTGCCTTAGAACTCATGATTACCTCCATATTGCTTCTACCTCTTTCCAAAAGAGAATGCGATGTTCATGAACGGCAAAGATGTCCAATTAAGTATTAATACAAATTAAATGGCGAATAAGAGCTTTAACATTGAGAGTATCGCTGTTAGTTGTCCGACTGGAAGATGTTAAGAGAAAGACAGTAGGGCCCGATTTCTTAAACTAGTGTAAACCTAGGATACCATATTGTTAGTTAGCTAGACATACACAAATGGATTTCATAAGCGCACATGATGTGGTTCTGTGTATGGCTAGGATCCCTTGCGGGATCCTAGCCATACACAGAACCACGTCAGATGCATTTATGAAATCCATTTGTGTGTGTCTAGCTAACTAACAATATGGTATCCTAGGTTTACACTGTTTAAGAAATCGGGCCCATATTCCTTAAGTGGTAATTATTCTTGGTACATAATATAGTCTAAGTAAATACGTATGTATAAAAAAAAAAATAAATAAATAAATATAATATGACTTAAAACTACAGTTTTAAATCGGAAATGTTAATATATTAAATTCTTCGGACATCTTGAGTGTCACATGATGCATAAATGAAAATAAAAGTTCCTGTAAATAATTAATGCTCGTTTATTGGCTTAAGTTTCGCTAAAGCAACAAAAATTTCCGAACAAACAAAAGAATAACATAATATATATTTCTCAGATTAGATGTGCTTATAACAACAAGAAATATTTTTATATAAATAATTAAGATAAGATTTGTTTTCTATGATGTCATATACATAGAAAACGTAAAAATAATTTACTAATAACTAAAAGATAATATTCCTCATTTTCCTTTTGTCTGAGAAGGCCGAATGATCTTTTTCTTTCCTTCTTTTAGTTGTGCTTTAATTATTATTATGCGTAAGACGATTTGCCACATTCACCCTTATACGCAATCTGAACGGGGATCTTTGGCTTTTGGCATATGTTGTACACGCTTAACTGACAAGGATTGCCGTATGTATTTCCGTCAGTGCCACACACAGGGTCGTACTGAAGTGTACATGCCAAGTCGCAAGGCTCTCCTGTAATAATAATAATAATAATAATAATAATAATAATAATAATAATAATAATAATAATAATAATAATAATAATAATAATAATAATAATAATAATAATAGTAATAATAATAATAATAATAATAATAATAATTATATTATTATTCTATCTACCTTGGCTGTTTCCCCATTTAATTGGGGGGTTGCCGACATAAAAAAAAAGAAAACAACAAGGGGAATACTTTGCTCTATGGGCAATGACGAGGGAGCTAGCAACCGTTCAGATGGCACTGCTGGAGTACCACAGCCCATCCTCCCCGGCTCTTCCACAACCTGTGTCGCTACACAAGTGCTAACTCCCCTACTGCCCCTAACACAGGGCTACCTCTGTAAGATGCAGCCCCATTGTAACAGCATGACGTAGGGGTTTTGATTATCCCACCGAGTGTCACCACTGACGTAGGGATTTCCCTCCTACGTATATATACTTATAATTATGGTAGCGTGGTTGGTGAAAGACATCTTCTTATTCATAGTTTATTCTTATTTTAACATCTATGTACTCAGAGCTCCTATTACTACAGTTCCTGTCACGACTAATCCCTGAGTCCTACCCCCAAGAGGGGGAGGCTAACTCAGCTGTACTGTGTTAACTCTGCTGCTGGCAAGGCCCGGTCTCTAACTCTAACTAACTGTGTCTGCCCTGGGTGGTTCTTGAAATACCCCCAGGGGCAGGGCGTGGCTTGACATCCAATCCTGCCAATGAAATCAAGTGACATCTAGTCCTGCAAATCAACGCCAGGTTCGAAGTGGAGTCCCTCCTACTTCCGGGGTCAGAGCGTGGCTATTGGGCATCTCTCCAGGGCATGTACATACGTACGGGCCACATGTTTGTGTTTCTTGTGGTTTAGGAAATGGCTAACTTCCTGGCCTTTCCTACCCTCTCCAGGTTCCGGTCATATATCTCCTTGACACTTTCTACAAACATTGTAATAAAATATCTGTGCCCTCGACCAACCGTTACCCCTCAAGATTTGTTACAAGTTTCAGATTCTGGCTTCAGCATGACGGACTGGCTTCAGCATGACGGAAGTCATACGACATCCCTCCCAACCAAAACTGAAATATCTCTTATTTCAGTCGAAGCATGGGCTAATTTTCCGGGAGCTCTTGGACATATCCTAGCTAACATTAGTTTACAATAGAAATGGGGCCGAATTATTTAAGCTATCTTCTAAGAATTCCTATTTCTATGAATCCTAAACAAATTACACAAACATAATATATATAGTATAATTTCAGTGTGTAACTAATATCAAACATTAATTAAGATCAAAAGTCAGTTTAAATCAAAACATTAATTCATCTACTTCTCTCGTTTCTTTAAAAGACAAAATTGAGTTAATTACAGTAGAATTATGACTCATTTAGAACATTAGCAAACAATTAAGTAGAGTATTAGCATGTATAAACATGTAAAATGCAATAGACCATAACATCAATAGTAATTTCTATAAGAAACCTTATCTTATAATTTCTACTCTTACTGTTACTATGGGCATTAATTTATTTTAAAATTTGGCCTTAAAACTACTCCTGAAACAAAACATGTTTTACTGTGTGTAAAGTCGAAACATTTACTCTTTCGATATGCAATTACTATTCAGAGACCACTTAACATAAAAACTTAATGAACCTAAAGATTAAATCATAGTTCAAATAATAATGATGCTACAACAAAACACTAATATTATTTAAGCAGAAAAAACATCTTATTAATCTTAGTGCAAATCATACAATTTATCCTCAAACAAAACATTTGTTACTTTCATATTATATTACTATTCAGAGACCAATGGATAGGAGAACTTAATGGACACAAAGATTAAATCATAATTCAAATAATAATAATGCTAAAACAAAACACTAATATTATTTAAGCAGAAAAACAACTTATTAATCTTAGTTCAAATCATACAATTTATCAACGGCACTTATTCAAAACTATATCTAAGGGAGACTCTGAGTTTTTCGCTTAAAATTATCTTAAAGCTAGTAAAACAAAAAAATAAACATAAAAATAAAAATATTTTGTCGTTTAGCAAAGTGGACAAAGACGGTGGGGACATTTTCTTTCCCATTTTTTCAGTTCTAATACGGGGGTAACTTTAATTAACTAATAAGGGATTCTTAAATACCCTTCTTTCTCTCTTCACTAAAGTTTGGACATGTATAGGGATTATTTTTCTTTCTCGTTTACGTGGCTTCTAAAGGTATTATTAAAATATTTTAAAATATTTCTGTGTTTCTTTTCCTCTCTTTTCACTACAGTTATGACATGTATGGGGATCTCCTTGTTTCTGGGATTTCATCAAGATTACATGGTTTTTTAAAGTAGTTTAAAACTTTTATTTTTTAGGACTGTTCTCCCTGTCTTAGGACGACTTTTGTTTTCTCTGTCCAGGACGACTTTTAATTTCTCTGTCTAGGACGACTTTCGTTTTCTCTGTCCCTTGCTCATGAATTCTTGCTAGGTGCGATTCCACGGTTTCCCTCGGGGATTCTATTTTTTTCACTCCCCCGCCGTCCTTGCTGCAGGCCCAGGTTTGTTGCCATATCTCCTTTACTCGGATAGGCAAAACAAAAAGGACAAGGACTGGGCCCATCCGCTAATCCTTCCAGCCCGGCTTCCTCGTCCCGCCCTCGGCCGATCTTGACTAAGACCACCACGCAGGAGACCTGCAACGTCACAGCGATTCTCTTCCGTACGGCCATCCACACGTACCTTCGAAGCAGATCTCGGGATGAAAATTTGAACCTCTGTCACTACTACAGTTGTAAGAAAGGTTCCCTATGACTTCAGGGTACCAACAATGGCCATACGTTGGTAATCGAGGCTATACTTTGCCTCCCCTGCAACTGCAAGTGATTGCAATCTCTATTCAATGGGCACTAGGGACTTGTCTGAGCGGACAAAATCTAAAGACTTTTAGAACTTGCAGGTCGGGGCTGCCTAGGAATAGGGTGGTAATGGAAGGTATGTGTCTACACAACTAGATTATTATTCCAAGATACTTAGGACTTAGCAACTGCTACATAGCATTACTCTACTATAAATGTCAAAAAGAACAATCATTAAATGCTGAGAAAAGCCACTAAAGAAACATTCTTATTAGCAGTGGCTACAATAACATCAAGTATGAATTCAGTTAAAAGATACAAATCATCGGGTTACTGCTGATTTCATTTCAAAAATAATAATTAGCAACAGGCCATTGAGAGATAGCAACAATATCAGTCAACATAATAACATTACTAATAATCATGATCTAAAAATAAGAATAATAAACAATAAAAATAAATATACTAAATCAGAAATCTCAATATATATACAATGGAGACTGGCATTCAGAAGTAAGAACAGAGTTCTATACTTATACTTCATAGAAATGCTCATTCTAACACAGTCTCTTTTAATATTTAAATTCCTGCTGTCATAATCAATGTATATATATAGAGCATAAGTGGCAACTCGCTGGCTCCACAATTTGTCAATGGGAGTTCTATCTATTCTCTAAACAGTTGCGGCATGTGGCACAACATTTATGCAAATGGCGGTACTACCGATGTCTTATCAGTATTTATGCAATAACAGCATGCAACAATCTATTGACTGCAATGAAATGTAGGCACAATTATCGCCTAGCTTCGCTGGAAAAAACACACACAAAAAATCAAAGACAGCAACGTACTTTTAGCATTGAACGGAGCCTCTGTCAGGCTCAGAGTCGAGTGAAAGGTAGGAGAGAGAGAGAGAGAGAGAGAGAGAGAGAGAGAGAGAGAGAGAGAGAGAGAGAGAGAGACTGGGCGACCTTGAAATACATCGTGGCCTCCAGTCTGTGTCAGCTGAGACGGGCCTCTTCCTTTTAACTTGTACTGAAAATAAAAAAGTGTCGCAGAGTATCTCTAATAATAAAATAAATAAACAAATGAACGTGAACAAACGTTAGCACTGACTATCGATAGAGTCTTACGTTTATTGTCAGCTCTCACTCTTTCTTTACGACCGAGCTGAAATAATTTTGATAAAACATTATCATGGCTAAAACTCGCAAAGTTTTATTTTATCAATCTAACATATCTCTTCAGACAAATAATGTATATACTGCAGCTAGCAAAGAAAATAAAGAATCATTCATAGATTCACGTCCTTTATCACGTAACATCTATCTTGGAATCTCTCGGAAATCGAATAATAATCTCAATGGCGGAGTAGGGGACAAAACAAAAATAAAACAAACTTGGCATTTCAACCATATCTGGGCAGGTGGAGAATTACTTTCTCATCCATATCCGTCACTAGATATTGCAACAGCGCATCACCTCCCATAAATACACTCTGATATGGCATGCAGAAGGACCTGGCGGAGCAGGGGAACGATCCTCGCAGACTCCCCAATCATGCTTCCTAACGGTGCTTTCCGCGATTTCACCCCCTAGAGCAACCCCCCCATTATACCCCCAGTCATTCATACTCACTCGCTATCACATT
>JAXCGZ010013315.1:122500-127500 GCA_037179515.1 Halocaridina rubra | reverse complement strand
TAATAATAATAATAATAATAATAATAATAATCTGTTCATCTACATATATATATATATATATATATATATATATATATATATATATATATATATATATATATATATATATATATATATATATATGCATGTATGTATGTATATATGAATGTTAATAGCTATAGCTACTTTAAGAAATTTAAAGAAATATTTAGATCCTTAGTACCTAGTACTTTCAAGTATATTACTGCAGAGGAATCTGATTCCTCTGAAGGTAAGTAATACACTTTAAAGCACTAGGTACTAATAATCTCAAAATTTCTTTCAGTTTCCTTACGTAGCCATAAGCATTCACAGATTTACAATATTCAAATCTTTCTCGTGAAATAGAATCATATATATATATATATATATATATATATATATATATATATATATATATATATATATATATATATATATATATGTAGTCGCCGTGGCTCAGTCGGTAGCGTCTCCGACTCTGAGGCATCAGGTCGAGGGTTCGCGCCCAGTCACGGTCTGAGGTTAGCAAAGGCATACACTCAGCGTAAGGATTACATCTGCCAAAACAAGTCCTTCGCAAGAAGGCAACCGTCCTAGCCCTTGGTTGATAAGGGAGTCCGTGACGTAAAACCGGAACATATATATATATATATATATATATATATATATATATATATATATATATATATATATATATATATATATATATATATACAGAAGCCATACACCCCTTTATATGGGGGTGGCCGAGGCAGAGCAAAGACTTCACCTAGTAGGAGGAAAATTCGAAGAAGGGAAGTCCAAGCCCCCTCAATTTGCCCAATTTAGTGGACTTTTGCGACACGCAAGGGAGCATGGAGGGAGATATTCTGGGCTCCCAAGGGAGATATATGTATCAAGATACTAAGTCAGCGAAACAAAAACGTACGTACGTATACAAAATGATAAAATATAATAAAGAATACAATAGGAAAATCCTTGTTGGGAGTAGGAAAATTAATTCTTGGAAACGCATGCAAGAAAATAATCAACTATTCTGCGCATTTTCCTAGTATGAACTGGTTTACTTTATGACAAAAGAAAAAAATAAATAAATATACTTCCAAATTTTTTTTTTATTCCTTAACATGTCCTTAAGTTAATGTTTATCATAACAACGATCGGAGGGGTTTTATTCATTTTCTTTAATGATTCTCTCTCTCTCTCTCTCTCTCTCTCTCTCTCTCTCTCTTTATACTCGTAAGATGACACAATAGGCAAATAACTCTCTCTCTCTCTCTCTCTCTCTCTTTTTACTCGTAAGATGAAACAATAGGCAAATAACACTCTCTCTCTCTCTCTTTCTATATATATATATATATATATATATATATATATATATATATATATATATATATATATATATATATATATATATATATATATATATATATATATATATATATATATATATATATATATATATATATATATTTACTTATAAGATGGCACAACAGGCAAATAACTCTCTCTCTCTCTCGCTTCGATTCCTACGACTATTCTATATGTGTGATTACCTAATTGTGTTTACGGGAAAGAGCCCAAAGCTCGTATCTTCCCGTCTCCTCATCGGTTCCATTTTTAGACTTAGTGATACTTATCGTACCTGTCCTTAAAACTATGGATTGAGATAGCATTAACTACCTCCTCGCTTAGCGAATTCCAATTATCAACTACTCTTACACTGAAAAAATATTTCCTTACATCCTGCAAACAAGTTTTCTTACGAAGCTTCAAATTATGACCTCTAGTTCTAGAGCCAGCCATATCGAAATATCGATCCCGATCCACTCTATCATAACCATGAAGGAATTTAAAGACTGTCACCATATCCCCCCTTACTCTTCTAGCTTCGAGTGATGGCAAGTCTAATTCCCTCAGCCTCTCATCATAACCGAGATTGCGTATTTCTGGCACCAGTTTCGTGGCATGTCTTTGAACTTTTTCAAGCTTAGCTATGTGCTTTTTCAAGTGCGGATTCCAAAAGGGGGCTGCATATTCCAGTTTTGGCCTCACATAGGTTACATAAATATTTCTGAACATTTCCTTGTCCATGTGCCTCAAGGCTACCCTTACATTTGATAAGAATGCATATGCTGCCCTTACTACGCCATTTATATGTATTTCTGGAGACAAATCTGCCAGTATGTTTACTCCTAGATCTCTCTCATTTTCTGTCTCTTGAAGTTGTACTCCAGCCACCGAGTAGTCAAGCTTGGGCCTTCTTGCACTTGTACCCATTCTCATTACCTTACATTTTGAGGTATTGAATTTCATTAGCCACTTTTCTGACCACTCATGCAGATTATTTAGATCCTCCTGAAGTTCTCTACCATTGTTCTCATTTTTTACTTTCTTCACAATCTTTGCATCATCTGCAAACATATTCATGAATGAATTTACAGACTCTGGTAGGTCATTTACATATACAAGGAACAAAAGTGGCCCTAAAACTGAACCCTGTGGAACTCCACTACTAACTCTTCTCCATTCAGACACTAAGTGTCTTACTCTAACCCTCTGTTCCCTTCCTTCTAAGTAAGTTTTTATCCATTCCAAGACATTTCCACCTATTCTAGCCATTGATTGCAGCTTCCTAATAAGTCTCCCATGTGGAACAGTGTCAAACGCTTTCTGGAAGTCTAGGAATATGCAATCTGCCCAGCCCTCTCTTTCCTGTAAGATTTGGCTTACCTCATCATAAAATTCTAATAAGTTTGTTACTGTTGATCTTCCTTCTCTGAAGCCATGTTGCCTCACTGACAAAAAGTTGAAGGATTCCAAGTGAAGAGAGATATGTTTCCTTAGTAGTTTCTCCATAACTTTGCAAACTATGCTGGTCAAGGAAACTGGTCTATAGTTCAGAGCCGTATCCCTCCTTCCCTTTTTGAAGATAGGTATCACATTTGCTTGTTTCCAGCATCTTGGAATCTCCCCCGACTCCAGTGACTCCTTAAATATGATACTTAGTGCCACTGATATTGTGTTTGCGCATTTTTTAAGCACATGAGGGGATATGTCATCGGGACCTGTAGCTTTATGAACATCTAAATCCATCAGTGCTTTGCATACCTCTGTGGCTGTAAGGTTGATGTTCTCTAATACCGGCCCTTGAGCTTCTATCACTGCAATCTGAGGGGGTGGGGTATTTTCTACTGTAAATACTGACTGAAACTCCTTGTTCAATTCTTTGCAGATCTCCTCGTCCGTCTCAGTGATGCTTCCATCCGCTCTCTTTAGCCTTAAAACCTGTTCTTTTACCTTCAGTTTTCCTCTGATAAAGCTGTGGAAAAGCTTGGGATTTTCTTTAGCCTTCCTGGTGATGTCCCTCTCATAATCTCTCTCTGCCTCTCTCCTTTTACTTAGGTAGTCATTTCTTGCTCTTTTGTAGGTTTGCCAGGCATTTATGTTTTTTCTCCTCCTATACCTTTTCCAGCATTTGTCTCTCTACTCCTTAGCTCTTTTACACCCATTATCGAACCATTTATCTCTGGCATGAATTACACCTACTTTGGTGACAGGTATGCAGCAATCTACTATCTTCCCATATTTCTCACAAAAGATGTCATACATTTCTTGTACAGATTTGTTGTAAAATAAGGTTCTCCAGTCAATAACTGCAAAAAGCTCATTCATTTTGATGTAATCTCCTTTCGGATAGTTCCTCCTCATGTCCTCAGTGCCTCTACTCTCAGGAAGAATGTCTTCAATGATATACTCCATCAACAACACACAGTGGTCACTCTTTCCAATTGGTGGTTCATACTCAATATTTTCAATATCCAACACATTATCTGTGAACACTAGATCAAGTAGTGATGGCTCATCCCCACCCCTGGCTCTTGTTGGTTCCATTACATGTTGGTGTAGGAAATTCCCTTGTACGCAATCTAGGAATCTTGCCCCAAATGAGTCCTCACCACTGTGTGGGTCAAGATTTATCCAATCTATCTCTTTATGATTAGTCTTCCATAATCAAAATCCTACATTTTTTCTCCCGCGCCATGTTAACAACTGAGTTTATGACTTCAATCGTACCTATATGACTTTCCTCATAAATTTCAAGCCTATTTTGGTTCCTTGGTGGGTTGTATACAACAGTTATTATAATGCTCTCTGACCCAGTATTTATGCGAGCAACAAGAAATTCCCTGAACTCACTTTCTATAGCCAAGTTTATTTCTTCAACTTGAATCCTCTCACTTATGAGCAGTGCTATCCCTCCACCAGTCCTCTCAGATCTTTCGACCCTTAGTATTCTGAAGCCCTTAGGAAAAACTGTGACACTGTTTATGTCCTCACTCAACTTAGTCTCTGTAATTGCTACTATATCTGCCTTACTGTTGTGAATCCTATCTTTTAATTCTACTGCCTTACCAGTGTGTGTGTGTGTATGTGTGTGTTTGTATTTACGCAGGATGAACCTTTGCACATGCGCGTTTGTGAGGGCATGCACGTATATTTTTTACTAGAGAAAACAATAGAAAAAAAAATAAATGTATTCCAAAAATATGTGCAATTTGATGAAAAAAAATAATAATAATGAAATGACCTTCCAAAATACAGTTAATACAGGTAGTGCCATAATTTACTACAAAATATATTTGACATACAATAAAACTAGATAGATAAGGAATGTATTGTGCACGGAGTGAACAATACATATTTACTCATATATCCGTATACAGGACAGGCTATTTAAAAATAATTATCACACTACGGAAATAACACATTAAAGTTAATATTTTAGTGCTATTGTGAGTAATGATAACATTATCAATAGAAAAATTTTAAATGTATGTATGTATGAATGTATGTATGTATGTATGTATGTACTTACCTAATTGTCATTACCTAATTGTGCTTACGGGAAAGAGCCCCAAGCTCGCAACTTCCCGTCTCTTTGTCAGTTCCATTTTGTACTTTGTGATACTTATCATACTTGTCCTTAAAACTATGGA
>JAXCGZ010013315.1:87500-117500 GCA_037179515.1 Halocaridina rubra | reverse complement strand
ACAAGGACCTCTATGAAGGAACATTCTGAAGTAAAAAAAAAATAAGATTTTTTTTGTATTGAATTCTGAGAAGGACCATGGCAGGTTTTTTTTTTTTTTTTAATGGTTCGTACAAGGAGCTTTATGAAGAAATATGCTGGAGAAAAAAGTTTAGTCAGGTGTTTTTGCAAGGACTTCTGGTAATGACCACAGCGGATTTCTTCTCAATGGTTCCTACAAGGACCTCTGTGCAAGAATATAACCGCCTGAATATGAACCAGACATGCCCAGTCGAAGTCCAGAAGGCACTGATTCTTAAAGGTTCCTACATTAGTGCACACAGGAGCCTCTATATCAGGACAATGCCAGTTGTCACAATCCTCTGCAAAAGACAACATTGTATGTCTTACGTTTGATATTCGTGTTAAATTAGAGAACTTCTTGTATCCTTACCAAAATTAGTAGCAATTACAATAATCATATTTCTAACATGAATGGCAATTTGATTAGTAAATTTTCTATATTTTTAAGCATATGTGTGATTACCTAATTGTGTTTACGGGAAAGTATGTGATTACCTAATTGTGATTACCTGTGTTTACGGGAAAGAGACCAAAGCTCGCATCTTCCCGTCTCCTGATCGGTTCCCTTTTATACTTAGTGATACTTATCATACCTATCCTTAAAACAATGGATTGAGATAGCATTAACTACCTCCTCGCTTAGCGAATTCCAATTGTCAACTACTCTTACACTGAAAAAGAATTTCCTTACATCCTGCAAAGAAGTTTTCTTACGAAGCTTCAAACTATGACCTCTAGTTCTAGAGCCAGCCATATCAAAATATCAATCCCTATCCACTCTATCATAACCATGAAGGAATTTAAAGACTGTCACCATATCCCCCCTTCAATCTTCTAGCTTCCAGTGATGGTAAGTTTAATTCCCTCAGCCTCTCATCATAACTGAGATTGCGTATTTCTGGCACCAGTTTCGTGGCATGTCTTTGAACTTTTTCAAGCTTAGCTATGTGCTTTTTCAAGTGCGGATTCCAAAAGGGGGCTGCATATTCGAGTTTTGGCCTCACATAGGTTACATAAATATTTCTGAACATTTCCTTGTCCATGTGCCTGAAGGCTACCCTTACATTTGATAAGAATGCATATGCTACCCTTACTATGCCATTTATATGTATTTCTGGAGACAAACCTGCCAGTATGTTTACTCCTAGATCTCTCTCATTTTCTGTCTCTTGAAGTTGTACTCCAGCCACCGAGTAGTCAAGCTTGGGCCTTCTTGCACTTGTACCCATTCTCATTACCTTACATTTTGATGTATTGAATTTCATTAGACACTTTTCTGACCACTCATGCAGACTATTTAGATCTTCCTGAAGTTCTCTACCATTGTTCTCGTTTCCTACTTTCTTCACAATCTTTGCATCATCTGCAAACATATTCATGAATGAATTTACAGACTCTGGTAGGTCATTTACATATACAAGGAACAAAAGTGGCCCTAAAACTGAACCCTAGAGAACTCCACTACTAACTCTTCTCCATTCAGACACTGAGTGTCTTACTCTAACCCTCTGTTCCCTTCCTTCTAAGTAAGTTTTTATCCATTCCACAACATTTCCACCTATTCTAGCCATTGCTTGCAGCTTCCTAATAAGTCTCCCATGTGGAACAGTGTCAAATGCTTTCTGGAAGTCTAGGAATATGCAATCTGCCCAGCCCTCTCTTTCCAGTAAGATTCGGCTTACCTCATCATAGAATTCTAATAAGTTTGTTACTGTTGATCTACCTTCTCTGAAGCCATGTTGCCTCACTGACAAAAAGTTGAAGGATTCCAAGTGAAGAGAGATATGTTTCCTTAGTAGTTTCTCCATAACTTTACAAACTATGCTGGTCGAGGAAACTGGTCTATAGTTCAGAGCCGTATCCCTCTTTCCCTTTTTGAAGATAGGTATCACATTTGCTTGTTTCCAGCATCTTGGAATCTCCCCTGACTCCAGTGACTTTTTAAATATGATACTTAGTGCCAATGATATTGAGTTTGTGCATTTTTTAAGCACATGAGGGGATATGTCATCAGGACCTGTAGCTTTATGAACATCTAAATCCATCAGCGCTTTGCATACCTCTGTGGCTGTAAGGTTGTTGTTCTCTAATACCGGCCCTTGAGCTTTTATCTCTGCAAATTGAAGGGGTGGGGTATTTTCTACTGTAAATACTGACTGAAACTCCTTGTTCAATTCTTTGCAGATCTCTTCATCCGTCTCAGTGATGCTTCCATCCGCTCTCTTTTGCCTTAAAACCTGTTCCTTTACCTTCAGTTTTCCTCTGATAAAGCTGTGGAAAAGCTTGGGATTTTCTTTAGCCTTCCTGGTGATGTCCCTCTCATAGTCTCTCTCTGCCTCTCTCCTTTTACTTAGGTAGTCATTTCTTGCTCTTTTGTAGGTTTGCCAGGCATTTATGTTTTTTCTCCTCCTATACCTTTTCCAGCATTTGTCTCTCCACTCCTTAGCTCTTTTACACCCATTATCGAACCATTTCTCTCTGGCATGAATTACACCTACTTTGGTGACAGGTATGCAGAAATCTACTATCTTCCCATATTTCTCACAAAAGATGTCATACATTTCTTGTACAGATTTGTTGTAAAATAAGGTTCTCCAGTCAATAACTGCAAAAAGCTCATTCATTTTGATGTAATCTCCTTTCGGATAGGTCCTCCTCATGTCCTCAGTGCCTCTACTCTCAGGCAGTATATCTTCAATGATATACTCCATCAACAACACACAGTGGTCACTCTTTCCAATTGGTGGTTCATACTCAATTTTTTCAATATCCAACACATTATCTGTGAATACTAGATCAAGTAGTGATGGCTCATCCCCACCCCTGGCCCTTGTTGGTTCCATTACATGTTGGTGTAGGAAATTCCCTTGTACGCAATCTAGGAATCTTGCCCCGAATGAGTCCTCACCACTGTGTGGGTCAAGATTTATCCAATCTATCTCTTTATGATTAAAGTCTCCCATTATCAAAATCCTACATTTTTTTCCCATGCCATGTTAACAACTGAGTTTATGACTTCAATAGTACCTATATGACTTTCCTCATAAACTTCAAGCCTATTCTGGTTCCTTGGTGGGTTATATTCAACAGTTATTATAATGCTCTCTGACCCAGTATTTATGCGAGCAACAGAGTTTAAATGCACAACTATAAAATTAACGAAAGCATACTGAAATATAAATCTTCAAATTTAAGTCAGAGTGATTATTACAACATTAGTGTTTAAAAAGATACAAAGAAAATTCATTATAATCTTATAATATATCAGAAACCGTTGAGAGTGTCTCTCCCAGTGTTACCGATTTCAACCACAACCTCTCGTGACCGACCTAAAAAGGACCTTTCTTAGGTGAACCTGCAGTTCCCCTCATACCGCAGTTTCCCTCCCATTCACACCAGAATGTCCTCATCGGAAAATGTTGACCTTTATGACCTTCTGTGTGTAAATACTGATAATTTTCCCGAAGTGTTTATATCATCTTTGGACAGAATATTCGTATATTCACGTGAGGACATCAGAAGGGAATTGGAAAAAATTAAAAAAGTCACTCTGTACAAAACAAGTCAACTTTTGCTTTCGAAGGTAGTGGAACTCTTTCCCCAATCCAGTGGTAAACACATCATAAAAAAATGTGTAAAAAAAGAGATAATTACAAACATAATCACTTTTAGCGCAAGTGTCCTGAATATCTCAATGAATGGTGAACTTGACAAACTCTTTCAACCTCAAACTTCGGTTGTAAAATCCATAGAGTCTAAAAAAACACACGACCTAGGAGACCTACATCGAATGATAGAAAGTCTTGCAGATAAGGTGAAAATTTTGGAAGCAGATGCTGAAAAGGTGAAAGCCTTACAACACAAGGTGGGTTTGCTAGAATCTGACATTGTCCTACTTAAAAGAGATAATTCTAGGTTGAAACTGCTATTAGAAACATCTCCACCTCTCAGTTCAGTGCTGTCACCTAACAACGATGATGTCCCTTCTATCAACAACCCTCAGGTTTTGCAAACTAGGTTTTCTGTCTCTACTCACAATTCCTTCAGTGCATTGAGAGACGAATGTGACAGTGGTAGTGAAGAAGAGGTAGATCCAGATAAAAGTGATAGTCATCAAGACAACTTGAATACACCATCTAGCATAAATAATCAAATCAGTAACAGGTTACAAAATAGTGATGAAACAACAGCGTCCTTTCCCACTACTCCTAACAATACAACAACAGGCACTAACCAGAACAAGATTCTTCCCAGCACAAACAACCAACCTGGTAAAGAGTTGCAAAACAGCGAAGAAGATATAGAGTCAATCTCCACTACTCCTAACAACAGAGCAACTATCACTAACCAGGACAACCAAATTACATCTTCCAGCACAAATAACCAACCCAGCAATAGGCTGCAAAACAATGAAGAAAACAGAAAAGACAATATAGCTGCAGTCTCTATTCTAAACATTCCATCGACGTCCTCTCTCCCACAGCCACAGTTGCCCAATAATGCAAGTGCAAGGGTTACAGCTCAAATATATATTCGCATTCCTGGCAACCTCTTTGAGAGAGAGATGCGTAATACATTGACAAATCAAGGCATTCCTTCTGAAGAAGTCTTGATTAAGGAGCTTTCTCGCAAACCAAACTGGGTTTCCTTCGCAATAACGATATCGAAAGGATTTGAATATGTGCCTTACAAACTGAATCAATGGCCTACAGGCACAAGTGTCCAGCCATTTCGTGGGGGCAAACAATGGACACAACCTGGGTATTCTACAAAATATCCCAAACTACAGTCATACCAAAATAAATAGCAAATAGCTAATGAAACAATCCCCTATACGCGAGACTACAGAAAGAGACACGATACAAACCTCTCTTATCGCCGTCCACGCACAAGAGACTTCTCCTGGAGTGATGGCTCTTACAACCCTAGACACTCACCTAGGCATACAAACTTTGGGAAGGCCCGATCATACCACGGCACGTACTCAAACCAGCGTTACACATCGAACAGCAGGTACAGACACCAGGATCCATGGGCTAACCCCAGAACACACTACAATGATGAATTCCCAGCAGAATCACACAGTCGAAACTACAACTATGACTATGGATACCACCCCAATGAAACATGGTAAGAATGTAACATTAGTACATGTGAACGCTCAGTCCCTGCTCGCTCATTTTGAGGAAGTAATAATGCTAACAAAAGACTACAACATAGACATCCTCTGTGTAAGTGAAACTTGGCTTCCTCCTACAACTGAAAATAGATATGTGAATATCCCAGAGTATAAAATATTTCGCAATGACCATGGCCGAGGGGGTGGGGTTTGTATTTATGTTAGAAATTATCTTAGTGCATCAGAAATAGCCACAGGTTTAGAAAAAACTGAGGAGCTCGAAGATTTATGGATCACTGTGCAGTATCGGAAACTTCCATCTTTCATTGTAGGGTGTGTTTACCGTCACCCTAAAGCACCTACCAGTTCATTCAATCATCTGCTAGAAACATTCAGAAATATCTGTGTGCGTCATAAACCCATATACATACTTGGTGATTTTAATGATGACTTGCTCTCAGCAGATAACAAAATGAAAAGGGTGATCAACACTGTGAAGTTAACACAAATAGTGACAAAACCGACCCGCATAACCCCTAATTCTAGGACTCTTATAGATCTGATAATAACAAATAAAGTGGAAAGTATACTCTATTGGGACGTAGTTCCCTGCCCAATTGCAGACCACGAGCTGAACATTGCAATGCTAAACATAAACAAGCCGAAAAGGAAGCCTCTCCTCAAGACATTCCGGTGTCTAAAAAATTACTCCCCTGATATCTTTTGTGAAACATTAATCAACAACACAAATGCACTTAATAGAATTAAATACACAGATAACGTCGATTTGCAGGTTGAGATTCTAACAAAAGTCTTCCTTGAATGCTTAGATAGTTGTGCACCCATTGTAACAAGAAAAATAACCCGCCCCTCAGCCCCCTGGCTAACTAATGACATCAAAGAGGCAATGCAAATCAGAAATCAAATACAAAAAGAGCTAAAAATGAATAGATATTATATGACTCTCCGAGAACGTTATAAAACAGAAAAAAAACGTGTCAGATCTCTCATCAGTGTAAGTAAAAAAGACATTTACAAAAAACAATTTAATGACTCTAGACATGATACAGCAGCAACATGGAAAGTGATAAGAAGCATGATACCAAATGAAAAGAGTACCTCAGAAAGTTATGAAAATATTACGGAGTTGAAAGACAAAGCAGAAAACTTTAATAACTATTTTGCTAACGTTGGCAAAAATACATATGAAAAAACTCAAGAAAACATCAACTCAGTGAATATGAGTAATTGCTTAAATGACAATTCTTCCAATGAAAACACAAGAGAGTACTTCAAAATTATTCCTATCGATTGTGCTACCCTAATTCTTACCATAAAGAGCCTAAGAAACTCTGGCTCTTATGATTCAGATGGTATACCATTTCAGTTCATCAAAGATGCTCTACCCGTGATTGCATCCTATATTATAACTATTATGAACACTTCCATTGTTACTAAAAAGTTTCCTGACTCTTGGAAAATAGCACATATAATACCTCTGCATAAAAAGGGGGACAGAGAAGATGTGACAAACTATCGTCCCAGTTCCCTCCTACCCATTTTCTCTAAAATATTAGAAAAAATTGTTGCATGCCAACTTATGTCATATTTAGAATCAAATAGAATAATAAGTATTAACCAGCATGGTTTAAGACCGAAACTTTCGACGGAAACTGCACTGCTTAAAGTTACGAATAGTATATATAATAATATAGATATGAAAAAAATATCTCTTCTCGTATTATTAGACTTATCAAAAGCCTTCGACAGTGTAAACCATGAAATTCTTTTAAGCAAATGTATTAACTTGAATACTGATCCAAGCTGGTTTAGCGAGTATCTATCTAATTGTAAACAGTCCATACGTCTTAACAACATTATCTCTGTAACAAAAAATGTATCATTTGGTGTTCCACAGGGATCAGTACTTGGTCCTATCCTCTTCTCCATTTACGTAAATGATCTATCTTCTTTCATTTCTGACTGTCTAGTCGTACAATATGCAGATGACACTCAACTACTCCTTAGTGGTGATATTAATAATCTCCCAGAGCTAACTTTAAGAGCAGAAAACACTCTGTCAAAAATTAAAACCTATTTCCAAGAAATTGGGCTGTTAATTAACGAAAGTAAAACACAGTGCATATTTATTGGTTAAAGGTTCCACATAGCACAAATTCCAGAAAACACAACAATTAACTTTTGCGACAATATTATCACACCTAGCAAAACAGTCAAAAACCTAGGAATTCACTTTGATAACCACATGTTGTTTGATTCCCACATAGGTAAAGTATGCAAAAAGGTTACAGGAACATTAATGTACTTATCACGTATAAAAGACAATTTTGAGACTACCACTCGAATAACTGTTGTTGAATCTCTAGCCCTAAGTCACATTAATTACTGCACAACTGTTTGGGAAGCTACCACTAAGACTCAGATAAACAGAATACAGAAGCTTATTAATTTTGCAGCTCGAGTTGCCCTGGGAGGAATAAGAAAATATGACCACATCACACCAGCTCTCAATAAACTTGGGTGGTTGCGGGCAGAAAATATGGTCGCTTATGCTATTTATGTTTTTGTATTCAAAATTTTGGACCATCATTATCCTAGCTGGCTATTTGATTTAAAAACAGTCAGGGATATAAGGGGAACCAACACAAGACAGAGCAGTGAGCTCCTTATTCACAGAACAAACACAGAAGCAGGTTCAAAGATGATCACTATCAAAGGGCCAACACTCTGGAATAATATTCCAGAGCATCTTAAAAATGCATCCTCTTTCACAGCTTTCAAAGGCAAACTATATAGTTTTCTTTTGGACACATAGTTGCTGCTCATTAAGAACTAATTATTCTCATTGTAAGGAAACAAATATGGAAATGATGCCGATAATAACGATCCTGTATCTAGTGGCATACTTACTACTTTATTATTAACATTATTGTAACCTTTTTATTACAGCATTATTATTTTCTATGAAAGCTACATTTAATTTAACTATATGTCTAACCCTCTTATTTGTTAGTTTAATTACATGTCTACTTATAAGTTACTATTAATGTTGAATAACCATTGTACAAAATGGAAATAAATGTTTTTGTTTTGAGCTCACTTTCTATAGCCAAGTTTATTTCTTCAACTTGAATCCTTTCACTTATGAGCAGTGCTATCCCTCCACCAGTCCTCTCAGATCTTTCAACTCTTAGTATTCTGAAGCCCTTAGGAAAAACTGTGACACTGTTTATGTCCTCACTCAACTTAGTCTCTGTAATTGCTACTATATCTGCCTTACTGTTGTGAATCCTATCTTTTAATTCTACTGCCTTACCAGCTAATCCATCAGCATTTGTGTATAACAATCTTAATGAGGCCCTATCCCCTGAGCTTCTGTCATTATCTTCTTTATCTCCCCTTTGTCTGGGAGAACTCTGAAATGAAAATTTTTCTTCTCTTCTTCATTTCTTTCCTCATTTAACCTTCTTGCCTCTTGCAACAAGTTTTTGATCTTTCCCATCTCTTCCTGTGTTCTGTATCGTCTAATGAACACTTCTTTGAATTCTTGAAGGTCTTTTAGACTTTTTTTTCTCAACAATATTTCCCTACATGTTTCCCCTCTCTCAAAGGTTACTTTTGTTGGTCTCGGCTATCCTTCCCTCGAATATTTACCTAGTTGGTGTATGTTTACAATATCCTCAGGACCACAAACTACTTCAAGCTTTCTTATCAGGTCTACAACCCTAGCTTTATTTTTTCAAGTCTCCCCTGCCATGTTGGCTCCTGGGATTCGCTTATGCCTCTTGTGTGTGTGTGTGATTACCTAATTGTGTGTGTGTGTGTGTGTGAACCAAAACAAAATATCTTACGTGTGGGAGGCCGAGGTCTGGGGATTGGACGGTAGGCCGATGAGATGGCACAAAGGGCAAAAATAATCAGTTACTTGGAACAGTCCCATTGTGACCCTTTAAAGCACCAGTAATAATGATGAATTCCAAGGATTTCTGCCAAATAATACAATAATTCTTTGTTGATAAAAATGCTTCAAAGTTTATCTTAATAGTCAAAGCAGTATGTAAACTCTTGGGGATATGTTTCAGAGGTAATATATAAAGAATATAAGGATATACCCTTACCTTCTCCTGGCAAGGCAGACACTGACTGGAAGAAGTCACTGTGATCCGTATTATACACCCAGGAAAACCAAGTCCTCTTCTCTGAATGGTAATCGTACGTGTTATTCAAACCTGATTGGTTAGTTAACTTTGACGTCACAGGAGTACTTATAAGGTAATTTGGAAGCATTCTGTTTTCAGTAAGATAACAGAATAGGCAAGAACTCTCTCTCTCTCTCTCTCTCTCTCTCTCTCTCTCTCCGTTTTAAGTAAGATTACAGAATAGGCAAATACCTCTCTCTCTCTCTCTCTCTCTCTCTCTCTCTCTCTCTCTCTCTCTCTCTCTCTCTCTCTCTCTCTCTCTCTCTCTCTCTCTCTCTCTCTCTCTCTCTCTCTCTCTCTCTCAATTATGATTACAGAACAGAGTAGGTAAATAGGATTGGAAGAAAAAGGAAATAATATTGACTAACCAAAAACTCCGGGTAAATAAGAAAGGAATTCTTGTGAATATCAGGAAGAAAAAAAACATCAGATGAGTGAGGTTGGAAAAAATCTGTAAATTGAACAAGAAGCATTCAGAAGAATTTGTTTATTTCCTAGCTTAGCAGTTAGCCGAGAGGTTTGTTTCTTCTTTTATATATTGGTTGATATAATTGGTAGCGCCTTGGCACACTAGTTATGTGTCTAAGATTTGAACGCTGGCCAGGGGCAAATATTTTTCAAGTTTTCACTGTTAAGACTTTTTTTTATCATATATATATATATATATATATATATATATATATATATATATATATATATATATATATATATATATATATATATATATATATATATATATATATATATATGATTCTATTTCACGAGAAGCAGGTAAATATTCTGAATGGTAAGAATGTAACATGAATGTATGTGAGCGCTCAGTCCCTGCTCGCTCATTTTGAGGAAATAATAATGCTAACAAAAGACTACAACATAGACATCCTCTGTGTAAGTGAAACTTGGCTTCCTCCTACAACTGAAAATAAATATGTGAATATCCCAGAGTTTAAAATATTTCGCAATGACCATGGCCGAGGGGGTGGGGTTTGTATTTATGTTAGAAATTATCTTAGTGCATCAGAAATAACCACAGGTTTAGAAAAAACTGAGGAGCTTGAAGATTTATGGATCACTGTGCAGTATCAGAAACTTCCATCTTTCATTGTAGGGTGTGTTTACCGTCACCCTAAAGCACCTACCAGTTCATTCAATCATCTGCTAGAAACATTCAGAAATATCTGTGTGCGTCATAAACCCATATACATACTTGGTGATTTTAATGATGACTTGCTCTCAGCAGATAACAAAATGAAAAGGGTGATCAACACTGTGAAGTTAACACAAATAGTGACAAAACCGACCCGCATAACCCCTAATTCTAGGACTCTTATAGATCTGATAATAACAAATAAAGTGGAAAGTATACCCTATTGGGACGTAGTTCCCTGCCCAATTGCAGACCACGAGCTGAACATTGCAATGCTAAACATAAACAAGCCGAAAAGGAAGCCTCCCCTCAAGACATTCCGGTGTCTCAAAAATTACTCCCCTGATATCTTTTGTGAAACATTAATCAACAACACAAATGCACTTAATAGAATTAAATACACAGATAACGTCGATTTGCAGGTTGAGATTTTAACAAAAGTCTTCCTTGAATGCTTAGATAGTTGTGCACCCATTGTAACAAGAAAAATAACCCGCCCCTCAGCCCCCTGGCTAACTAATGACATCAAAGAGGCAATGCAAATCAGAAATCAAATACAAAAAGAGCTAAAAATGAATAGATATGATATGACTCTCCGAGAACGTTATAAAACAGAAAAGAAACGTGTCAGATCTCTCATCAGTGTAAGTAAAAAAGACTTTTACAAAAAACAATTTAATGACTCTAGACATGATACAGCAGCAACATGGAAAGTGATAAGAAGCATGATACCAAATGAAAAGAGTACCTCAGAAAGTTATGAAAATATTACGGAGTTGAAAGACAAAGCATATAACTTTAATAACTATTTTGCTAACGTTGGCAAAAATACATATGAAAAAACTCAAGAAAACATCAACTCAGTGAATATGAGTACTTGCTTAAATGACAATTCTTCCAATGAAAACACAAGAGAGTACTTCAAGATAAATCCTATAGATTGTGATACCCTAATTCTTACCATAAAGAGCCTAAGAAACTCTGGCTCTTATGGTTCAGATGGTATACCATTTCAGTTCATCAAAGATGCTCTAAACATGACTGCATCCTATATTCTAACTATTATGAACACTTCCATTGTTACTAAAAAGTTTCCTGACTCTTGGAAAATATCACATGTAATACCTCTGCATAAAAAGGGGGACAGAGAAGATGTGACAAACTATCGTCCCAGTTCCCTCCTACCCATTTTCTCTAAAATATTAGAAAAAATTGTTGCATGCCAACTTATGTCATATTTAGAATCAAATAGACTACTAACGATTAGCCAACATGGTTTCAGACCAAAACTCTCGACGGAAACTGCACTGCTTAAAGTTACGAATAGTATATATAATAAAATAGATATGAAAAAAATATCTTTGCTAATTTTATTAGACTTATCAAAAGCCTTCGACAGTGTAAACCATGAAATTCTTTTAAGTAAATGTATTAACTTAAATATTGATCCAAGCTGGTTTAGCGAGTATCTATCTAATCGTAAACAGTCCATACGTCTTAACAACATTATCTCTGTAACAAAAAATGTATCATTTGGTGTTCCACAGGGATCAGTACTTGGTCCTATCCTCTTCTCCATTTACGTAAATGATCTATCTTCTTTCATTTCTGACTGTCTAGTCGTACAATATGCAGATGACACTCAACTACTCCTTAGTGGTGATATTAATAATCTCCCAGAGCTAACTTTAAGAGCAGAAAACACTCTGTCAAAAATTAAAACCTATTTCCAAGAAATTGGGCTGTTAATTAACGAAAGTAAAACACAGTGCATATTTATTGGTTCAAGGTTCCACATAGCACAAATTCCAGAAAACACAACAATTAATTTTTGCGACAATATTATCACACCTAGCAAAACAGTCAAAAACCTAGGAATTCACTTTGATAACCACATGTTGTTTGATTCCCACATAGATAAAGTATGCAAATAGGTTACAGGAACATTAATGTACTTATCACGTATAAAAGACAATTTTGAGACTACCACTCGAATAACTGTTGTTGAATCTCTAGCCCTAAGTCACATTAATTACTGCACAACTGTTTGGGGAGCTAACACTAAGACTCAGATAAACAGAATACAGAAGCTTATTAATTTTGCAGCTCGAGTTGCCCTGGGAGGAATAAGAAAATATGACCACATCACACCAGCTCTCAATAAACTTGGGTGGCTGCCGGCAGAAAATAAGGTCGCTTATGCTATTTATGTTTTTGTATTCAAAATTTTGGACCATCATTATCCTAGCTGGCTATTTGATTTAAAAACAGTCAGGGATATAAGGGGAACCAACACAAGATAGAGCAGTGAGCTCTTTATTCACAGAACAAACACAGAAGCAGGTTCAAGGATGATCACTATCAAAGGGCCAACACTCTGGAATAATATTCCAGAGCATCTTAAAAATGCATCCTCTTTCACAGCTTTCAAAGGCAAACAATAAAGTTTTCTTTTGGACAAATAGTTGCTGCTCATTAAGAACTAATTATTCTCATTGTAAGGAAACAAATATGGAAATGATGCCGATAATAAAGATCCTGTATCTAGTGGCATACTTACTACTTTATTATTAACATTATTGTTAACATTTTTATTACAGCATTATTATTTTCTATGAAAGCTACATTTAATTTAACCATATGTCTAACCCTCTTATTTATTAGTTTAATTACATGTCTACTTATAAGTTACTATTAATGTTGAATAACCATTGTACAAAATGGAAATAAATGTTTTGATTTGATTTGATTTGATTTGAATGGGTACAAGTGCAAGAAGGCCCAAGCTTGACTACTTGGTGGCTGGAATACAACTTCAAGAGACAGAAAATGAGAGAGATCTAGGAGTAAACATACTGGCAGATTTGTCTCCAGAAATACATATAAATGGTATAGTAAGGGCAGCATATGCATTCTTATCAAATGTAAGGGTAGCCTTCAGGCACATGGACAAGGAAATGTTCAGAAATATTTATGTACCCTATGTGAGGCCAAAACTCGAATATGCAGCCCCCTTTTGGAATCCGCACTTGAAAAAGCACATAGCTAAGCTTGAAAAAGTTCAAAGACATGCCACGAAACTGGTGCCAGAAGTACGCAATCTCAGTTATGATGAGAGGGTGAGGGTATTAGACTTACCACCACTCGAAGCTAGAAGATTGAGGGGGGATATGGTGACAGTCTGTAAATTCCTTCATGGTTATGATAGAGTGGATAGGGATCGATATTTTGATATGGCTGGCTCTAGAACTAGAGGTCATAGTTTGAAGCTTGGTAAGAAAACTTGTTTGCAGGATGTAAGGAAATACTTTTTCATTGTAAGAGTAGTTGATAATTGGAATTCGCTAAGCGAGGAGGTAGTTAATGCTATTTCAATTCATAGTTTTAAGGACAGGTATGATAAGTATCACTAAGTAGAAAATGGAACCGATGAGGAGACGGGAAGATACTAGCTTTGGGCTCTTTCCCGTAAACACAATTAGGTAATCACACGCAAACACACACACACACACACACACGCAGTCACACACGAACACGCACTCACACTCACACATATACACATACCCGATCCAACCACGTGATTATTCTCACATACAGATCCGCAACATCCGCGTTTTTTGAACGCGGATGCGGATGCAGAGCTTCTGTGCTCTGAAAATGCAGTTGAGGAGGCGGATCTTTTGTTGTTTAAAAACGCGGTTGCGGATAGTAATGCGGATATTAATTTTGCTGCGGAGGCGGATATCCGATATATCACTAAATATATATATATATATATATATATATATATATATATATATATATATATATATATATATATATATATATATATATATATATGTTTGTTCTGGTTTTAGGTCATGGACTCCCTTTTCTAAGTGCTAGGACGATTGCCTTCTTGCGAAGGACTTGTTTTGGCAGATGTAATCATTATCCTGAGTGAATGCTCTTGCTAACCTTAGACCGTGACGGGGCGCGAACCCTCGACCTGACGCCTAAAAGTCGCAGACACTACCGCTTGAGCCACGGTGATTATATATATATATATATATATATATATATATATATATATATATATATATATATATATATATATATATATATATATATATATATATATATATATATATATGGTGGCGGGCAGTGCCCTGTGGTGGCGGACACAGCATCAAAGAATAGCCCAAACGTATTCCCTACGTGTCGTAAGAGGCGAGTAAAAGTGGACGGGGTGGAGGACTAGGAATCCCCCCCTTGTATTAACCTCCTGCGAGACATCAATGAAGAAGGGGAGTAGAAGGGAGAATAACTTCTCCCCAAACTCTAGTTTTGGGGTGCCTAAATGTGCGTGGTTGTAGTACGATAGAGAGCAAAAGATGTGAGATTGGATATATGTTTGGTAAGAGGAGGATGGATGCATTGGCATTGTGTGAGACGAAGATGAAAGGAAAAGGAGAAGTGGCATTTGGTGATGTGACAGGTAGGGTGTCTGGGGTTGAAAGGGGGAGAGCGAGTGAAGGTGTGGCATTATTGTTGAGTGAATGCATGGTAAATAAGATAGTAGAATGGAAAGAAGTGTCATCTAGGCTGATGTGGGTGAGGGCTAGGATAAGTAGGGAATGTTGGGCTTTTGTTAGTGCGTATGGGCCAGGATGTGAGAGAAGCGAGGAAGAGCGGGATAAATTCTGGAATGAGTCAACCAGGTGTGTGGAGGGTCTGAGTAGAAGGAACTATGTAGTTGTGTTGGGTGACTTGAATACCAGAGTGGGTGATGGAGAGATAGAAGGTGTTGTAGGAAAGTATGGGGTACCAGGTGGGAATGAGAGTGGCGAGAGACTGTTAGATATGTGTGTGGAACAAGAGTTGGTGATAGGTAATAGTTTTTTCAAGAAGAAGTTAATAAATAAGTATACATGAATGAGAGTGGCAAATGGAAGAGTGAAAGAAAGAGCACTGATGGATTATGTGTTGGTAGCAAAGAGCATGATTGGTAGAGTGAAGGATGTGCATGCAATTAGGAGTGTGGCTGCTGGGATGTCTGATCATTTTTTGGTTGAAGCAAAGGTGGTAGTAGCAAAAGAGTGGGGAAATAAGAGTCGGGGGATATAGAAGGGAAATAGTGAAGGTGGAAGAGTTGAAAAAGCCAGAGAAGAGACTGGAATATCAGGACAAGTTGAGAGTGGCATTTGACAGGGTGAAAGAAAGAGAAGTTGGGGAGTTAGAAGAGGAATGGGGGTTGATGAAAGGATGTTTTGTGGGACATGCAAGTGATGTGTGTGGAAAGAGGTTTGTTGGAGGTGGCATGAGGAGGGGCAGCGAGTGGTGGAATGAAGGTGTGAAAATTAAGGTGGAAGAGAAAAGAGGGCTTTTGAGGAATGGCTGCAGTGTAAAAGTAGGGAGAAGTATGAAAGATATAGGGACAAAAATGTGGAAACCAAATGGAAGGTAGAGGAAGAGAAGAGGTTGGCAAATGTTAGGTGGGGACAAGATTTTAGTAGGTCATATGAGGAGAATAAAAAGAAGTTTTGGAAAGAAGTGAAGAGAGTAAGGAAGGGTGGATCGAGAATGGAAGAGACAGTGAAAGATGTGAATGGAAAGATGTTAATAGGGACCGATGCAAGGAAAAGATAGGCAGAATATTTTGAGTGCTTGCTGAATGTTGAGGAAGATAGAGAGGCAGCTATAGTGGCAGTGGGGGGTGTTCAAGTGCCAGTAATGGGAGATGAAAATGAGAGAGAGATTACAAGAGAGGAGTTGAAAAGGGCATTGTATGAAGCGAAAGCAGGTAAAGCACCTAGAATGGATGGTGTGAGAGCGGAGATGTTGAAAGAAGGGGGTGTGACTGCATTGGAATGGTTAGTGAGAGTGTTTAATATATGCTCTATGTTGTCAATGGTGCCAGTGGAATGGGTGATTGCTTGTATAGTGGCCCTATAAAAAGGTAAGGGAGATGTGTATGAATGCAGTGAGTTTAGGGATATAAGTTTGTTGAGTGTGGTAGGAAAAGTGTATGGTAGGATACTGGTTAATAGGATTAGGGATTAGACAGAAAATGTGATCACGGAAGTGCAGAGTGGTTTTAGGAGAGGTAGAGGTTGTCTAGATAAAATGTTTATAGTTAGGCAGTTATGTGAGAAATATTTAGCAAAGGGTAGGGATGTGTATTTTGCATATTTGGATCTGGAGAAAGCGTATGATAGAGTTGATAGAGGGGCAATGTGGAATGTTTTGAGCTTATATGGAATTAATGGTAAATTGTTGCATGCAGTGAAGAGTTTGTATGAGGGCAGTAGAGCTTGTGTTAGGGTAGGAAATGAAGTGAGTGAGTGGTTTCCAGCGAGTGTGGGACCGAAACAGGGATGTATGATGTCACCATGGCTGTTCAATTTGTATATTGAAGGAGTTGTAAGAGAGGTGAATGAGCGAGTGCGTGGTCGAGGTTTGAGAATGGTAGATGGGGATGATAATGAGTGGGAGCTGAATCAGTTGCTGTTTGCAGATGATACTGTGGTGGTGGCAGATTCAGCGGAAAAGCTGTGTCAGTTAGTGTCAGAATTTGGAATGGTGTGTTAGAGAAGGAAGTTGCGAGTGAATGTGGGAATGAGTAAGGTTATGAGGTGTACAAGAAATGAGGATGGTGCTGGATTGAATGTTATGTTGAATGGAGAGACACTTGAGGAAGTTAATCAGTTTAAGTATTTAGGCTCGGTTGTAGCTGCACATGGTGGAGTGGAAGCAGATGTGTGTCTCAGAGTGAATGAAGGATGTAAAGTGTTGGGTGCGTTGAAAAGAGTGATGAAGAATAGAGGGTTGGAAATGAGTGTTAAGAAAGTTTTGTATGAGAAAGTGGTTGTGCCAACTGTGATGTATGGATAAGAGTTATGGGGTATGAAAGTAAGTGAGAGACGGAAACGAAATGTGTTTGAGATGAAATGCCTGAGGAGTATGATTGGTGTATCTCGGTTGGATTAGGGTTAGGAATGAAGTGGTGAGAGCAAGAACGGGTGTGAGGAGTGAAATTGCAGCCAGAGTAGATATGAATGTTCTGAGATGGTTTGGAAATGTGGAAAGGATCGATGGTGAAAGACTGCTGAAAAAGGTGATGAATGCGAGAGTTGATGGGAGAAATGCTAGAGGGAGGCCTAGGTTTGGATGGATGGATGGAGTAAGGAGAGCCCTGAATGATAGGAGGATGGATGTAAGGGAAGCAAGCGAGCGTGCTAGGAATAGGAATGAGTGGCGAGCGATTGTGACGCAACTCTGATGGGCATCTGCTGTTGCCACGGGGCTGCATCTTACTCGAAGTAGCACTGTGGTGGGGGGAGTAGGAGGAGTTGGCAGTTGTGAAGCGACACAGGTTGTGAAAGAGCCGGGAGGATGGGCTGTGGCATTCCAGCAGTGTCATCTGAACGGTCGCTAGCTCCCTCGTCATTGCCCATAAAGCAAAGTAATCCCCTTATTGTTTTCTTTCTTTGATGTCGGCTACTCTCCAATTAAAGGGGGAAACAGCCAAGGTAGATAGAATAGATGTATATATGAATCATATTTTGCCCCTGGCCGGGATTCTAACATAAGACATAATTACCGTGACAAGACAGTGGTGTAGTCGTCAGTGCCAGAAATACGCAATCTCAGTTATGATGAGAGGCTGAGGGAATTAGACTTACCATCACTCGAAGCTAGAAGAGTGAGGGGGGATATGGTGACAGTCTTTAAATTCCTTCATGGTTATGATAGAGTGGATAGGGATCGATATTTTGATATGGCTGGCTCTAGAACTAGAGGTCATAGTTTGAAGCTTGGTAAGAAAACTTCTTTGCAGGATGTAAGGAAATACTTTTTCAGTGTAAGAGTAGTTGATAATTGGAATTCGCTAAGCGAGGAGGTAGTTAATGCTATCTCAATCCATAGTTTTAAGGACAGGTATGATAAGTATGACTAAGTATAAAATGGAACCGATGAGGAGACGGGAAGATACGAGCTTTGGGCTCTTTCCCGTAAACACAATTAGGTAATCACAGCAATTATGTCTCTTAAGTTCGAATCCCTATCAGGGGCAAATTAAGACACACATACATACACACACACACACACACACACTCATATATATATATATATATATATATATATATATATATATATATATATATATATATATATATATATATATATATATATATATATATATATATATATATATATATATATATATATATATATATATAACCAAGCAAGCACATTACATATGTGAAAACATGAACCATTTTTTACCCCGACCGGGACTCGAACCTAGGGCTTATAATTACTAAGTCAAGGCGCTACCAACTACACACCACAGAAGGTTAAAAGGAATCCAACCTTATAGCTTATATCTGCTATACTTAGGGATGAACGCATTCTATCTGAATGCCACTATGTTCATATTACAGATTCCCCAACCTCACTCGTGGCTTCATTTTAGCATATAATTCAATTCCCAATCTCATTCGGGTCATACAATAACTAAGCAAGCACATTACATATGTGAAAACATGAATCATTTTTTACCCTGACTGGGACTCGAACCTAGGACTTATAATTACTAAGTCAAGGCGCTACCAACTACACACCACAGAAGGTTAAAAGGAATATAAGCAATAACAACAATAATAACAATAACAATAATAAAAATAACAATTACAATAACAACAACAACAACAATAACAATAACAACAACAACCACAATAACAATAACAATGATAACAACAACAACAATAATAACAACAACAACAACAATAACATTAACAACAACAACAACAACAACAACAATAATAATAATAACAATAACAATAACAACAACAACAATGATAACAATAACACTAATAACAACAACAACAACAATAATAACAACAACAACAATAACAACAACAAAAATAACAATAATAACAACAATAACTATGACAACAACAACAACAACAATAACAACAATAAACAATAACAATAATAACAATAACAATAACAATAATAATAATAACAATAACAACAATAACAACAACAAACAATAATAATAACAACAATAATAACAACAACAACAATATCAATAACAATAATAACAACAATAATAATAATAAGAACAACAATAAAAATAACAACAAAAACAATAAAAATAACAAAAATAACAATTACAATAACAACAACAACAACAACAACAGTAACGACAACAATAATAACAACAACAATAACAACAACAACAATAACAAATAAAATAATAACAATAACAACAACAACAACATCAATAACAACAATAACAATAATAACAACAACAATAATAACAACAACAATAACAACAACAGCATTAACAACAACAATAACAATAACTATAACCACAATAACAATAACAACAATAATAACATCAACAATAATTACAACAACAACAATAACAACAACAACAACAACAAAAATAACAACAATAACAATAACAACAACAATAACAACAACAATAACAACAGCAACAACAACAACAATAAGAACAATAACAATAACAACAATAACAATAATAATAACAACAACAATAACAACAATGACAACAACAATAACAATAATAACAACAATAACAACAACTACAATAGCAGTAACAACAACAATAACAATAACAACAATAACAATAACAACAACAATAACAATAATAATAACAACAACAATAACAACAACAACAATAATAACAATAACAAAAATAACAATAACAACAATAATAACAATAACAACAATAACAATAACAACAATAACAACCACAACAACAACAATAACAACAATAACACCAACAATAACAACAACAACAACAACAACAACAACAACAATAACAACAAAAATAACAATAACAATAAAAACAATAACAATAAAATGAAAAATATCAATTACAATAACAACAACAACAATAGCAATAACAACAATAACAGCAATAATAACAACCACAACAACAATAACAAAAACAACAATAATAATAACAACAACAATAATAATAACAACAACAATAACAACAACAATAATAACAACAACAACAATAATAACAACAACAACAACAGAATTAACAACAACAATAACAATAACAACAACAACAGAATTAACAACAACAATAACAATAACAACAATAACAACAACAATAATAACAACAACAACAATAACAACAACAACAACAATAACAACAACAACAACAACAATAATAATAACAACAACAACAATAACAAAAACAACAATAACATCAACAATAATATAAACAACAATAACAATAACAACAACAATATCAATAACAACAACAACAATGTCAATAACAACAACAACAATAATAATAACAACAATAATAATAATATGTCTGCTATAAGCTCACTGTCTGATATGGCTATCTGTTAATTTTCAGAATAGGCCCTCGTTGATGTACTTCCCAAACGGAAGAATGTGAGTACTGTCCATTATTTTATTTATTGATGAAGTTTGTTTATATTTCATTGTCACTCATACGAGTGTTTATGTGCACATCCATATATGCATTAATAATGCATATTCTTACAAGCAAAATTTTATTCATACGTCATGAATAAATATATATGCATACATTCATACATAAGTTATATATGACATGTCTGCTTCATATATATATATATATATATATATATATATATATATATATATATATATATATATATATATATATATATATATATATATATTATTGTTGATATTAGTATATTGTTATTATTATTATCCCTCTGAGGGAGGGAGCAAGCAAACTTCCTCCTTGTTCCCCTGCATTTCATAAAAGTCTACTACATATGGTGGAACTAGGGGACTGAGAATCCTCTCATGCTTTGAATTCTCCCTTATAACAGGGAATATGGCTCATATATATATATATATATATATATATATATATATATATATATATATATATATATATATATATATGTATGTATGTATGTATGTATATGGATGAAAGTGACCACCTTTAGAGAAGTCAACCTAAAACCTGCTTGAACGTTAAGTAAGAAATATCACAGTAAATTAATTATGTTCATCCAAGCTTTGGTATTGACTCTCTCTCTCTCTCTCTCTCTCTCTCTCTCTCTCTCTCTCTCTCTCTCTCTCTCTCTCTCTCTCTCTCTCTCTCAAGATGAAGTGAATGGGGAAAATATTAATTAATCTCTCTAACCAATATTCGATTTAATGCTTTTGCACGTACTAAAACTAATCTCATTTTTCTAAGCAAATCTAAGCTAACTTATCCAGATTTTTATCCAGATTTTTATTAATTCCATGTTTATAACTTATATTGAAAATATTGCTTCTGTACCGTGCAGATGTACTAAACCTAATCTAAATTCCATAACCAGGCCATAGCTAGCCTAACTAAGTCTGACCTACCTAATCAAGATTTCACAATTCCCGGAGTAAATATTAATTCATATCTAAACCCAATATTTGTACCGTGCATAGATTTCCTAACCCAACTTAACCTAACCTGACCAAACTTAATCCAAGATTAAACAATTCCTAGGCGAGGGTTTCATGTTCATTATTAATATCTACTAAGTTTTCCTAGCCAACCCTAACTTGACCTAACCTAGCCAAGTTTATCCAAAGTTCCAGTTAAGGAAATTGAAGGGAAAATTAAACTAAAATGATGTTGACCTCGAGAGATTAAACTTGTGTACATAACACTTTATAACCAAATTTAGCTTAGCCTAACCCTTCCAGCCTTAATTCCCCATCTCCAACCTGTCTGTGTCTATCCCTATCCATATACGGGGGTGTTTTAACTTTACAAGGTTCGCATAGACTGTAAGGAATGATTCTCAAAGCCACAGGAACAGGGGTTTCAGTCACAAACAGACCATTGCCTTCTATATAACCCCCCCCCCATCTTTATAGATAAAAACCTCCATTTAAAATGTAAAAAAGCATTTGATCCAAACAAAAACATTAAAATAAAGAAGAACTGTTCCAGTGGAGACAGGAAGAGCATCCGGTCATAAAAATTCTTAGCCCAAAACAAACACTTAAAAGACTCCAAGAGACAAACGAAAAACAACGACCACAGAGATGTATGGTAAAAAGCTGCCTAATAATAATAATAATAATAATAATAATAATAATAATAATAATAATAATAATAACAATAATAATAATAAAATACTTGACCTCCCATAGAACTAAATGAAATTGTTAACCACCAGGGTCAAATTAGTTTGAAAGTGGTGAAAAAAAAAAAAAAAAAAAAAAAAAAAAAAAAAAAAAAAATATATATATATATATATATATATATATATATATATATATATATATATATATATATATATATATATATGGAAGGGGGTCGAACCTTCCCGAAAAGAGATAGGTCGCTAGAGAGGGAGGAAAAACAACAGTGGAAAGAAAAACGGCATAGCCGGATAGCGGTCGAAAATAATAATAGAGAATGAAAAGGATTACTGTATGGGATTATTAGAAGTAAAAAAAAAAAAAGATGACAAGGTTTCAGGATTAAACCTCAAATGAAATGGTTCCAGATGGAAGTTGCTATTTTGGTGATTAGGACAGTCATATGCAAATATAATAGTATGATAGGTAAATAATTACATTATTATTATTATTATTATTATTATTATTATTATTATTATTATTATTATTATTATTATTATTATTATTATTATTATATACGTAGGTTAAACAACCAACTAATAATAATAATAATAATAATAATAATAATAATAATAATAATAATAATAATAATAATAATAATAATAATAATAATAATAATAAACAGCAAAAAGACCTAAAAAAGAACACTCACCGAAAGTTGTTTGCCTGGGAAGCTAATTAGACTGACTTCGGTGAATTGCCCCGATGGATATATTCACTTCACTATTTGTGTCTTTATCACTATTAATATCTACCAGAATATTCCAATAATACGTTCAGAGTAGTTTTATGATAGTTTTTAAGGTTTATTACATGTTTTCTTTTTCACAAATAATGATATGAAACCCTGGAAATGTAAACAAAATATACATATTAAAGTTTGGTTTCCATGCCTACGTCTGTCCAACCACAAATAAATCAATAAAGATTACGATTCACATTCAAATGTTCCACTAATACGTTTAGAACAGTTTTTCATAATAGTTCAAAAGTGTTATTTAAAGTATTTTTCACTAAAAGTTTTAAACCTATAAAAAAAAGTGTCACAATGATTATATATATATATATATATATATATATATATATATATATATATATATATATATATATATATATATATATATATATATATATATATATATATATATATATATATATATATATATATATATATATATATATATATATATATATATATATATATATATATATATATATATATATATATATATATATATATATATATATATATATATATATATATATATATATATATATATATATATATATATATATATATATATATATATATATATATATATATATATATATATATATATATATATATAACCAAATAAGCACATTACATATGTGAAAACATGAGTAATTTTTTACCCCGACTGGGACTGGAATCCAGAACTTATAATTACTAAGTCAAGGGGCTACCAACTACACCACAGAAGGTTAAAAGGAATCCAACCGTATAGCTTATATCTGCTATACTAAGTCCTGGGTTCAAGTCCCAGTCGGGGTAAAAAAAAAATTATATATATACAGTGATCCCCCCATTATCGCGGGGGTTCGGTTCCGGGACCTGGAGCGAATCAGGAAAATCGCGGAGTAGGATCAGCCTATATGTACATAGATATTTTAATTTATTTTTACGTTTACACTGTATAAACCCTCCCTGTACTGTTAACAAACCACCCTTTACTTCATAAATAACAGCATGCAAGCGTAAATTTATGTTTCGCGCCAGGTCCCGGACCTGAACCCCCGCGATAATGGGGGGATCACTGTATATATATATGTACATAGGTATTTTACAATTATTTTTACGTTTACTGTATAAACCCTCCATGCACTGTTAAAAAACCACCCTTTACTTTATAAATAACAGCATGCAACGTAAATTTATATGTACGTGATAGGTAAACTTACCTTATCTGTTATAGTTAACATTTTCCTTTGCCGCTTAGGCTCACTACAAGAAGCCTTAGAAGATGAAGGATGCTTGGGAGGCATTGCAAAGGTTAAAATATGCGAGTAAAAAAATCACAAGCAAAACATATTAATAAGTACAACGTGAACGGCGCACACGCGTGAGGCAAGACAATGGAAGATGGTGAAAGCCTTTGTCCGAAACGCTGATAGCGGTATTGTATTTTACATGTTGCAATACTGTTAGTATTTATGTTTTTTACTATTTTTTACTGTTTTTTTATTCTTAGGCTAAGAAATACGTTTTTTTATCAATAAAATCATGAAACTACTGGAAATATAAATATATGTGGTAGCTCACGTAGCTGCGACCCCAATACATTGTATGCTATTGGACACAAGCAAAACGTTTAATAAGCAAAACGTGAACGGCGCACACGTGAGTTAGACTGAATGAGCCTTTGTCGGAAACACTGATAGCAGTATCGTATTTTGCATGTCGCAATACTGTTAGTATTTATGTTTTTTACTATTTTTTACTGTTTTATTATTCTTAGGCTAAGAAATACGTTTTTTTTTTTATCAATAAAATCATGAAACTACTGGAAATATAAATATATATGCTAGCTCACATAGCTGCGACCCCAATGCATTGTACGCTATCGGACACTATTTTGCATCATGCAATACTGTGAGTTATGCTGTACGTACGTATGTCTGAATTTACGTTTTTTACTATTATTTAGTTTTATAATTCGTAGGCTGGGAAATAAATTTTTTTTTCAAATAGAAAATGAAATATGTTTTTTGCTCTAAAAAAAAATGAAAACACTGAGAATTTTTGTTTTAATATTTTAATATTTTTGCATATACCCCAAAAATATAATAATTTGCCAAAAAAAAAAAAAAAAAACGTGGTATAGTAAAAATGCGAACCAAGAAATGCGATCCAGCGGGGGATCACTGTATATATATTCTGTACATGCAATTTCTCTGACGATATTATATTGAAAGTTTGCTGGCTGTTTGTTCTTAATGCTCTTTTAATTCTCTTCATAACATTCGATCACATTAATTGTTAGAAGAGGAGGAGGATGCGGGAGAATGAACCTTTATCTGCAAACGTTTTGGCGCTTCTGTATCAGCTAATACACCCTCGCACGCTATTTCCCTGATGATATTATATCAAAAGTTTGTGTGCTTTTTGTTCTTAATGCTTTTTTTCAATTCATTTGAAAATATTCGATCGCATTAAGAGGTAGAAGAGGAGGAGGATGTGGGAGAACGAACCTCTATCTGCAAACGTTTTGGCGATTCTGTATCAGCTGATACACCCTCGCACGCTATTTCCCTGACGATGTATCAAAAGTTTGTGTGCTGTTTGTTCTTAATGCTTTTTTTCAATTTTCTTCATAATATTCGATCGCATCAAGAGGTAGAAGAGGAGGAGGATGTGGGAGAACGAACCTCTATCTGCAAACGTTTTGGCACTTTCGTATCAGCTGATACACCCTCGCACGCTATTTCCCTGACGATATATCGAAAGTTTGTGTGCTGTTTGTTCTTAATGCTTTTTTTCAATTCTCTTCATAATATTCAATTGCATTAAGCAGTAGAAGAGGAGGAGGAGGAGGGAGAACGCACCTCTATCTGCAAACGTTTTGGCGTTTCCATATCAGCTGATGCACCCTTGCATGCTATTTCTCTGACAATATTATATCGAAAGTTTGCTTGCATTTTGTTCTTAATGCTTTTTTCAATTCTCTTCATAATATTCAATCGCATTAAGTGGTAGAAGAGGAGGAGGATGCAGAACGAACCTCTAACCAAAACGCTTTGCCGTTTCCGTATCAGTTAATGCTCATCACTATTCAGGCACAATATCTTACTCATAAAATATTTATTTACTCACCTTTTTGGGGGTTTATCTAATTTTCAAGATTATAGTACAATATTATTAATAATTCTTGGTTCTGAACATTATTCTATCTTCTTTGCATATCGGCCATGCTGAACAAAATCTTAATGTAAACAAAGTCAGCTGAGACAGAAAGAAAACTATACAATTCGTTACAAAGAAAATTTAATATCGTGCTAAATGAAATATATATATTCTCTACACGCTCATTCACTGACGATATTATATCAAAAGTTTGTTTGCTGTCTGTTGTTAATGCTTTTTTTTCAATTCTCTTCATAATATTTGATTGCATTAAGTTGTAGAAGAGGAGGAGGATGTGGGAAAACTAACCTCTTGCTGCAAACGTTTTGGCGCTTCCGTATCTGCTGATACACCCGAGCACACTATTTCCCTGACGATATTATATCGAAAGTTATTTTGCTGTTTGTTCTTAATACTTTTTTTGAATTCTCTTCATAATATTCAATTGCATTCAGCGGTAGAAGAGGAGGAGGATGCAGGAGAACGAATCTCTCTCGGAAAACGTTTTGCCGCTTCCATATCAGCTGATGCTTATCACTATTCAGGCACAATATCTTACTCATAAAATATTTATTTACTCACTCTATTAGGGGTTCATCTATTTTTCAAGATTATAGTATTATTAATATTCCTTGGTTCTAAACATTATTCTATCTTCTTTACATATCGACCATGCTGCACGAAATCTTAACGTAAATAAACTCAGCTGAGAGAAAAAGAAAACTATAAAATTTGTTACAAAGAAAACGTATATCGTACTGTACATGGGAAACTTCAATGAAATATATTTATTATCTACACGCTGTTTCCCTGACGATACTATATCGAAAGTTTGTTTGCTGTTTGTTCTTAATGCCCTTTTTAAATTTTCTTCATAATATTTGATCGCATTAAGTGGTAGAAGAGGAGGAGGATGCTGGAGAATGAACCTCTATCCACAAACGTTTTGCCACTTCCGTATCAGCTGATGGAAGCTCGCACGATATTTCCCTGACGATATTATATCTACAGTTTGTTTTCTGTTTTTCTTAATGCTTTTTTTCAATTTTCTTCACAATATTCGATTGCTTTAAGCGGTTGAAGAGGAGGAGAATGCGGGAGAACGAACCTCTTTCCACAAACATTTTGCCACTTCCGTATCAGCTGATGTACCCTCGCAGGGTATTTCCCTGGCCGATATTATATAAAAAATTTGTTTGCTGTTTGTTCTTATTACTTTTTTCATTATCTTCATAATATCCAATCACATAAAGCAGTAGAAGAGGAGGAGGCTGGTGGAAAAGTGCCTCCAGGGCGGACAATTATTTACTAAAATGAAATGTTTTTTTTCGAATTTTTTTGCATGGGCGTTATTCGCAAATTTCATATATATTTACTGTTATTTTTTAGGGGCATTATTCCAGTTTTGCGGATTATAAACACGCGGAAAAAGCGAACAAGGTATATATATATATATATATATATATATATATATATATATATATATATATATATATATATATATATATATATATATATATATATATATATATATATATATATATATATATATATATATATATATATATATATATATATATATATATATATATATATATATATATATATATATATATATATATATATATATATATATATATATATATATATATATATATATATATATATATATATATATATATATATATATATATATATATACATACAGTAATCCCTCGCTATATCACGGTTCACTTATTGCGGATTCACTGTATCGCGGTTTTTTTTGGCAAGTTTTTTTTTTTTGGAGTATATGCGAAAATATTAAAATTTTAAGAAATAAAATTTTTCAGTATTTTCATTATTTTATTAAAAAAAATGTCCATTATTTTATTGATAAAAAAATGTATTTCCCAGCCTAAGAATAATAAAACAGTAAGAAATAGTAAAAACGCATAAATCTGAATATGTAACTCTGCAACATAGAAAGTACAATACCGGTATCAGCGTTTCGGAAAACGCGAAGGGTCGCACCTACGTGAGCTAGCATATATTAAAATTTGCAGTAGTTTCATGATTTTATTGATAAAAAAACGTATTTCTTAGCCTAAGAATAATAAAACAGCAAAAAATAGTAAAAAACATAAGTACTAACAGTATTGCACCATGTAAAATACGATACCGGTATCAGCGTTTCGGAAAATGAAAAGGGTCGCACCTACTAATATATATTGAAACTTTCATTATTTTATTGATAAAACAAGTATTTCCTAGCCTAAGAATAAAAAAAACAGTAAAAATTAGTAAAAAAGATAAATTTAAACATATAACTCACAGTATTGCACCATGTGAAATACTTTCTGATAGCGTACAATGTATTGGGGTCTTGGAAAACGCAAAGGCTTGCACCAAAGTGAGATAGTTCATGGAATGCTATTGGATGAAAGGGTTGGATGACGAATCACATAATTATTTTTCTGCATGTTCTGTATCATGGGGTCTGATTGGCATTTTGATTGAAGCTTGGTTCTCCCACCATCTTCCATTGTCTCGCCTCACTCGTTCAGTCTAACTCACATGTGCGCTGTTCGCGTTGTGCTTATTAATACGTTGTGCTTGTGATTTATTTTCTTCACTTTTTCAACCTCTGCAATGCCTCCCAAGCGTCCTTCATCTTCTAAGGCTTCTGGTAGCGAGCCTAAGTGGCAAAGGAAGATGTTAACCATAACAGATAAGGTGAAACTGTTAGATATGCTGAAGAAGGAAGAAGGTTTTATACTGTAAACGTAAAAATAATTGTAAAATACCTATCTACATGAGTATGTCATGTCATTACCACCTCATTCACGGTGAGTTTACCTATTACTTTCATATAAATTTACACTTGCATGCTGTTATTTATGAAGTAAAGGGTGGTTTGTTAACAGTACAGGGAGGGTTTATACAGTAAACGTAAAAATAAATGTTAAATACCTACGTATATTATAGGGTGATCCTACTTTGTGAAAATTCACCTATCGCGGTCGGTCCGGAACCCAACCCCCGCGATAAATGAGGGATCACTGTATATATATATATATATATATATATATATATATATATATATATATATATATATATATATATATATATATATATATATATATATATATATATATATATATAAATACACCTTGTTCCTTTTTTCCGTGTTTTCTTTAACCGCGAAATTGCAATAACGTCCCAATAAAATAATAGTAAAAAAATAAGAAATTCGAGAATAACGCCCATGCAAAAAAATAAAAAAAAAATATTTTCATTTTAGTAAAAAATTGACCGCCTCGGAGGTACTTTTCTGCCATCCTCCTCCTCTTCTATCGCTTAATGCAATCGGATATTATGAAGAAAATTGAAAAAAAGCATTAAGAACAAACAGCAAACAT
>JAXCGZ010013315.1:77500-82500 GCA_037179515.1 Halocaridina rubra | reverse complement strand
AGCATTGAGTGAAAATGCCCATTACAAGAAATATAAGTTGCCGGATCCGACCAAGAAGATGGCGATTCGTCGATTTTACTCGAGAGAAGAAGGAGAACCCCCTCCTTCCTTGCCTTCTGCCATGAAGTTCTTCAGGACCACCTCCTTAAAATAGCTAAGTACTTGTGATCTGTATCCAGTGAGTAATGGGACAATTATTAAAAGAAATTGAGGTCGGTGGACGCCGCCATTTTATCTTGTAGTTATGCTTTGACTCAGCCAACCCGCCTATGAGGGGTGTGGCGCCTAATAAGTAGATAAAAGTAGAATTTCTGTACCCATTACTAACATGGATAATTTGTACTAATAGCTATAAGCAGTAATAAACTCCGTTTTTTGTTATAAGTTGAGTAATGTAAAGAAATTGCGTTGGAAGTGTGTTCCATTTATTTGTATTAATGCCTAAATTGAATTTTAAGAACGCGAATGTATTGATTTTAATTGAAAATTTAATATACGTGCAATCACTATTACAGTATATTAATTTCTTAAGCGTAAGAATTATAGTGAGAAATATACGTGCATCTGCTTTTAAGTTTTTCATAGACCACGTGTGATTTTCGAGAAAGGAATGCGGAAGTGACCAATCGATCTCCCAACCTCGTTATTATGAATATGTAGTAATTGTACTGATCTTTGATATTTAATGTACGTGTAAAATCATTTTTTTATTAATTTCTTAAAGCGTAAGAAATCGAGTTAAGATTGCGCCTGTTTTCGAGGTTCTTTCTTTTTTTGTTTGTTTTTCTCCGCGGGAGTAATGTTTTAGCGAAAGAAAGACATAAATGATAGATTGTTTTTTTTATTGTTGTTATGATGAAGAGATTAACATTACGATACGTGTGTGGCTTGTTTTTTTTTGAAGAATAAGAAATTTTGTGATATTGTTTAGAGATGAGTTTTTTAATTTCGCGCTATGCAGGTGAAAGTAAGAGTAAATTAGAGTAATTTGTGCTGTCCTAGAATAGGGGAGGTTTTTCAGTGTCACCCAAACGTAGCTTCAAGGGAGTAGAATGTTTGTTTGTTCGTTAGAATGGGACCTAGGACTGGTGAGGCAGTCTGTGACCGTGCGGCCCAACCGAGATTTCACCCTTACTCTTCTTCAGAGAGATCGGGAAAGGGAAACGAACGTTGTAAATTAAAGGGAATTTTACAGAAAGGGGACGATTGTTTTGTAAGTGATGCAGCGAGTGAGGCAGAGAATGAGTATGAATGACTGGGGGTATAATGGGGGGTTGCTCTAGGGGGTGAAATCGCGGAAAGCACCGTTAGGAAGCACGATTGGGGAGTCTCTGCGAGGGTCGTTCCCCTGCTCCGCCAGGTTCTTCTGCATGCCATATCAGAGTATATTTATGGGAGGTGATGCGCTGTTGCAATATCTAGTGAGGGATATTTTTGAGAAAACGATTCTCCACCTGCCCAGATATGGTTGAGACGCCAAGTTTGTTTTATTTTTGTTTTGTCCCCTACTCCGCCAATGAGATTATTATCCGATTTCCGAGAGAGATTCCAAGATAGATATTACGTGATAAAGGACGTGAATCTATGAATGATACTTTATTTTCTTTGCTAGCTGCAGTATATACATTATTTGTCTGAAGAGATATGTTAGATTGATAAAATAAAACTTTGCGAGTTTTAGCCATGATAATGTTTATCAAAATTATTTCAGCTTGGTCATAAAGAAAGAGTGAAAGCTGACACGAAATGACAACAAGAATGTTACACAGCTGTTTCCCGTATTCGAGAGAGCAGAAGTTGATCCAGAAGTCAAAAGAACAGGGGAGAAAACAGCGCCCACATGCGCACCCCCGTAAAAGCAAACAGACAGAACAGTTATAAGTCGAACTTCTCCCTGTTCTGGAGGAAATTCTGTTGTATAGTAATTTAAATAAGTCAAATTCGAGATAGTAAAAGAATATATATATATATATATATTTTCTGTTTGAATTGTTCATGTACAACTCCGTACGAGATTTTGAAACTTAAGCAAAATGCATTCTTTACTGTTGCTAATGAAATATACTTTTTGTTTTATTATTGCATACACAGAGATAGACTTTTTATATTCTTTGATACCCGTTCTTGTTATATAGTTTTTTGTATTGAAGAAATCTTTAAAATCTTAATTAAAGAGTTTTGAAAAGATTATCTAGAAATAATTATTGTTAATTACTGTTACTGTTATGAATTTAAAATTATAATTGAGCTAATTAAGATAATTAAGATTCTCAGAAATTATATGTTGAGTTTTAAATTTAAAATTAATGATATTTAAGTCATTATAAGATGTCTGTTAAGAAAAAGATATTTGTACTTTTGTTGATAGTAGTAGAGATATTGTCACATATGATTTTAATCTTTTGCTTTAATTTCATCAGAGTGTGTGCGCTCCGACTCAACCCTCTGATTTTTAGCAAGAAAAGGATTGTCATTATAGACGAGGATGTGTATGCTGTTACAGTAAAGTCCTTAGCAATATTAAACAGAAAGGAATGGATTTATGCTTCGACATATCTGCAGTTGTACACTAAGTTCTTTTTGCTTTTGTTTTTGTTAATGGGGAATAAGAATAGCCCTCTGCCAATAAACGTGAAACTCTATCGATAGTCATTCCTCACGTTTGTTCACTTTCATTTGGTTATTTATTATTTTATTATGTAGAGATACTCCGCGACAATTTATTTTTTATTTTCAGTACAAGTGAAAGAAAGAAGCCCGTCTCGCCTGACCACAGGGTGGAGACCGCGACGTATTTCAAGGTCGCCCCGTCTCTCTCTCTCTCTCTCTCTCTCTCTCTCTCTCTCTCTCTCCTCTCTCTCTCTCTCTCTCTCTCTCTCTCTCTACTCTGAGACTGAGATAAGCTCCTTCCGATACTACAAGAATGTTGCCGTCATTGATTCTTCTTTTTGTTTTTTTTCCAGCGAAGCTAGGCGATAATTGTGCCTACATTTTATTGCAGTCGATAGATTGTTGCATGCTGTTATTGCATAAATACTGATAAGACATCGGTAGTACCGCCATTTGCATAAATATTTTTGCCACATGTCGCAACTGTTTAGAGAATAGATAGAACTCCCATTGACAAATTGTGGAGCCAGCAAGTTGCCACTTATGCTCTGTATATATACATATGTTATGACAGCAGGAATTTGAATAGTAAAAGAGACTGTGTTAGAATGAGCATTACTATGAAATATAAGTATAGAACTCTGTTCTTACTTCTGAATGCCAGTCTCCATTGTATATATATTGATATTTCTGATTTAGTATTTTTATTTTTATTTTTTATTATTCTTATTTTGATCATGATTATTAGTAATGTTCTTATTATGTTGACTGGTATTGTTGCTATCTCTCAATGGCCTGTTGCTAACTATTATTTTTGAAATGAAATCAGCAGTAACCTGATGATTTGTATTTTTCATTTGAATTTATGCTTGATATTATTGTAGCCACTGCTAATAAGAATATTTCTTTAGTGGTTTTTCCCAGTATTTAATGATTGTTCTTTTTGATGTCTATAGTAGAGTAATGCTATGTAGCAGTTTCTCAGCTAAGCCCTAAGTATCTTGGAGTAATAATCTAGTTGTGTAGACACATACCTTCCATTACCACCCTATTTCTAGGCAGCCCCGACCTGCAAGTTCTAAAAGTCTTTAGATTTTGTCCTCTCAGACAAGTCCCTGTTGCCCATTGAATAGAGATTGCAATCACTTGCAGTTGCAGGGGAGGCAAAGTATAGCCTCGATTACCAACGTATGGCCATTGTTGGTACCCAGAAGTCATAGGGAACCTTTCTTACAACTGTAGTAGTGACATAGGTTCAAATTTTCATCCCGAGGTCTGCTTCGAAGGTACGTGTGGATTGCCGTACGGAAGAGAAATCGCTGTGACGTTGCAGGTCTCCTACGTGGTGGTCTTAGTCAAGATCGGCCGAGGGTGGGACGAGAAAGCCAGGCTGGAAGGATTAGAAAGGTGCATCGATCGCTTCCTCTTTGTCTTGCCTATCTTGGAAATGGAGATAATTTATGGTAGAGTACGAACCTGGGCCTGCAGCAAGGACGGCGGGGGAGTGAAAAAATGAAATCCCAGAGAGAAACCGTGGAATCGCGCCTAGCAAGAATTCATGAGCAAGGGACAGAGAAAACAAAAGTCTTTAACGTCCGAAAAACACTCTAAAAAGCCATGTAAACGAATTGATGAAATCCCAGAGAGAAAGAAGGGTATTTAAAAATCCCTTATTAGTTGTTGGAAAGAACAACCCACGCTTTAGAACTGAAAAAAAATGGGAATGAAAAGGTCCCCTTTTATTATTTGTTTTACCTAGTTTTAAGATAATTTTAAGCGACAACTCAGAGACTCCTTTAAAGATAGTTTTGAATAAGTGCCTTTGATGGATTGTATGATTTGCACCGACAGTAATAAGTGTCTTCTGTTTAAATAATATTAGTGTTTTGCTTTAGCCTTATCATTGTTTGAATCATGATTTAATCTTTGTGTTCATTGAGTTCGCATATCAGTTTGTCTCTGAATAGGAATTGCACATTGGAATGATGAATGTTTTCTGACTTTTCACATCGTAACCAATAGTTTGTTTCAGGAGTAGTTTTTTAAGGCCTAATTTTAAGACAAATCAATGCCCCATAGTAACGATACGAAGTTTCCATTTATGTTATTGTCTATCGCATTTTAAATGTTCGTACATACTAATGTTCTACATGATTTATCTTTTTACTGTAGCTAACCAACTTTTGTAAATCTTTTGAAAAAGGAGAGAAGTAGACACAGTAACGTCATGATCTAAACTAACTTGTGATCTTAATTAGTATTTAATAATGAGTAGTTACACACTGAAATCCTAATGATTAAAGTTAATTGTATTTGTTGAATATAGGGATGTTTGTACTAAAGATTGCTTAGTGTTCATAGAACCAGGAATTCTTAGATGATAGCTTAAA
>JAXCGZ010013315.1:57500-75000 GCA_037179515.1 Halocaridina rubra | reverse complement strand
GCACATTGTGGACCATCCATGAAAAAGCAGAAAGAATAAAGAAAAGTGCAAAAGCTGGTATTAGTTTAACTTCGCTTAAGTCTTCATATTCTTGATCGGTATTATAGAGAAAATGGAGAAAATGCTATGTACGTGGATGAGCTTTAAGAACAAAAAGCAAACAAACTTTTTGTATAATATTGTCAAGGAAAAAGCCCCATCCTATATAGAGTGAGTACACCTGTGTAATTTTTTTTTTTTTGTTATATTTGTAATACCATGCTACAGTTTTATATTCAGGCATTACATAATAAACAAAATGAGTTTTCTAGTCTTGATTTTCTTTTTTTTATATTATCTTTATTTATCTTTGCAGCTAAGGTTGGCTCTCCTACATCCTCCTCTTCTCCTACCGCTTATATCACCTGCTCACCTCCACCACGCTTGTCGTATGTTGCTCGCCACATATAGAGTGAGTAGAATGTGCATAATATTTGTTATTTACATCATTACTGTAATTCAGGCTTTGCATAATGAAAAGAAATTTAGTTATCTAGTCTTTCTTTTATTAATTTTTTTATGTTACAGTATTTTTATTATGTTTGCAGCTAGGGGTTTGTTCTAACGCTTCCTCCTCCTCTTCACTTACCGCTGTGTCAAACGCTTGCTGCCACCACGCTCGTCCCATGCCTGTTGCTCACCGTATATGGAGTGAGTAGAAGGTGTTTTATATATTTTTTTTGTTTCAGTAATTCATGCGTTACATAATGAAAAAATTAGTTTTCTAGTCTTGCTTTTGTTAATTGTTTTTTACGTTTGCAGATAGGGGTTTGTTCTCCTCTTCTCCTACCGCTTATGTCAAGTGCTCACCGCCACCATGCTTGTCCCATGCCTGTTGCTCACCGTATATAGAGTGAGTAGAATGTGTTTTACATTCAGGCATTGCATAATTAAATTTTTTTTTTAGTCTTTTAGTCTTGCTTTGGTTATTATTTATTTATTTTTTTATCTTTGTTTACGTTTGCTGATAGAGGTTCGTTCTCCCGTATCCTCCTCCTCTTCTTCCATCGCTTAAGTTACGTGCTCACCGCCACCACGCACGTCCCAGTATATGCTTGTTGCCCACCTCATAATAAAGTGCGTTAATTTGTTTTCTGTACAATAAATCTATCTTTTATACTGTACACTATTTGTATATTAATATATAAAACTACATGTCTTTCTGCTTTGTTATGTACTTATAATATATGTTTTACTTATCTTATATCTTTGGTATAGTGTTTATGTATGGTTGTGAAATGTATCTATGCCTATTATCATTGTATCTTTTGAAAATGACTGGTTACATTACGCAAATTTTACTTTACCCGTGGCTTCTTAGAACCTATCCTCTCGTTGTTCCAAGAGGTGAGTGTATATATATATATATATATATATATTATATATATATATATATATATATATATATATATATATATATATATACTGTACTCACCTCTTGGAACAACACAAGGATAGGTTCTCAAAAGGCACATGTAATATAAACTATGCACAATGTAAACAGTTGATTTCCATAGGAATAATGATAATAGGCATAGATACGTTCCACAACTGTACATAAACACACTATGCCAATGAAATAAGATCAGTAAAACATATTTTACAAGTACATAACAAAGCTGAAAGACCTGTAGTTATTTATATTATAATAAAAATAGTGTACATTATAAAAGATATACTTATTTACAAATAAATACTGTACAGTAAGCAAATTAGCGCACTCTATTATGCGTTGGGCAACAGGCACACTGGAACGTGCGTGGTGGCAGTGAGCACATGACTTAAGCAGAGGGAGAAGAGGAGAAGAATGCGGGAGAACGGACCCCTGTCTGCAAACGTAAACAAAGATAAACTAAAAATAAAAAATAACCAAAGCAAGACTAAACAACTAAAAAAAATTTTTTTTATTATGTAACACCAAAGAAAAATACAAAAAAAAAACATTCTACTCACTCTATATACAGTAACCCCTCGCTATATTGCGGTTCACCTACCGCGAATTCATGCATAGTGGTATTTTTTGGCGAGTTTTTTTTTCCTGGGTATATGCAAAAATATTAAAATATTGAAAAATTAAATTTTAAGTATTTTCATTATTTTCTTGAAAAAAAAATTCATTACTTTATTGATAAAAAAAATAGATTTCCCAGCCTAAGAATAATAAAATAGTAAAAAATAGTAAAAGACCAAAATACTGTACTCACAGTATTGCACCATGTAAAATACAATACCGGTATCAGCATTCCGGAAAACGAAAAGGGTCTCACCTACGTGAGCTAGTACATATTGAAATTTTCGTTATTTTATTGATAAAAAAAAGATTTCCTAGCCTAAGAGTAATAAGACAGTAAAAAATAGTAAAAAACAAATCTAAACCTTTAACTCACAGTATTGCACCATGTGAAATACTGTACGATAGCGTACTCTATATTGGCGCCTTGGAAAACGCAAAGGCTTGCACCTGCGTGAGATAGTTCATGGAATGCTCTTGGCTGAAAGGGTGGAAGACAATGAATCACAGAATTATTTTTCTGTATGTTCTGTATCATGGGGTCTGATTGGCATTTTGATTGAAGCTTGGTTCTCCCACCATCTTCCATTGTCTCGCCTCATTCGTTCAGTCTAACTCACATGTGCGCCACTCGCGTTGTGCTTATTAATATATACTTTATGCTTGTGATTTATTTTATTCACGTATTTCAACTTTGCAATGCCTCCCAAGCATCCTTCATCTTCTGAGGCTTCTGGTAGTGAGCCTAAGCGGCAAAGGAAGATGTTAACCATAACAGATATGGTAAACCTGTTAGATATGCTGAAAGAAGTAAGAAGGTTTGCGAATGTTGGCCGTCATTTTGGCCTTAACGAATCTACTGTTCGCTACATCAAAAAGGACGAAGCAAATATCAGGAAAACAGCGACTATTTCATTTAGTAAAACAGCGAAGAGGGCCATAATACCCCGCAATAAGATAATAGTGTAGATGGAATCTGCTTTGGCCCTGTGGATTGCTGATTGCACAAAGAAGAACATCAGCATAGACACCAATATCAAACAAACAAAGGCGAAGAAGCTGTACGAGACATTTGCTACAAACGAACCCAACGACGACAGTGCCAACCGTGGAGAGGAGGAGAGAGAAGATATTGACGACCCACAACCAGGACCCTCCAGCGATTCTCCACCAAGGAAACATTCGTTTGTTGCAAGCAAGGGATGGTTTGCCAAATTTAAAAAAACGCTATGGCCTAAAGAGCGTTTCGGTTTATGGCGAAGCTGCCTCAGCAGATACAGCTGCAGCTGAAGATTACGTGAACGACGACTTCAAGAAAATTATCGCCGAAGGGGAATATTCTCCTGAGCAAGTGTTCAACATGGATGAGACCGGGTTATTTTGGAAGAGAATGCCGTCTCGGACTTTTCTCTTTAAGGGAGAAGCTAAAACCCCGGGATTTAAAGTGCACAAAGACCGCGTTACCCTCATCATGTGCAGGAATGCTGCGGGCTTCATATTAAAGCCTGGGCTTATCTACAAGTCAAAGAACCCTAGGGCTTTGAAGAATAAGAATCTGCTGCCAGTGTATTGGATGCATAACCCTAAAGCCTGGATCACAAAAAGCCTCACATCGGACTGGTTTCACCAATGCTTTATCCCTCAGGTCAAAATATATCTTGTGGAAAAAGGCCTTGAATTTAAAGTCCTTCCTTTGATGGAAAATGCTGGTGGCCACGCAACTAATCTCAAATATGAGGGTGTTCAAGTAAAGTTCCTGGCACCGAATACAACATCACTGATTCAGCCTATGGATTAAGGTGTTATATGTGCGTTTAAGGCCCTCTACACATGTAATGCCCTGGCAAACCTGGTTGAAGCCATGGATGCGGACAAAGAATTTTCAATGAAGATGTACTGGCATAATTACGCAATTGCTACATGCCTTCAAAATATTCAAAATGGAATAAAAGAGATGAAGCCGGCCACAATCAATGTCAGCTGGAAGAAATTGTGGCCTGAAGTCATCTACGACTATAAGGAATTCGCTCCTGACGAGGTCCATAACTTAGCAGATACAAAAGCTGTGAAGTTGGCTGCATTGCTAGGAGGAGAAGGCTTTAAAGATATGACTCACAAAGACATGAATGAACTGATTCACTGTAACTCGCAGCCTTTGACTGATGAAGACTAGGAGGAAATGACAAAATTAGAGAGAGAAGAATAGGAAGAAGAACAACCAGAGGAAATGCACAACGAAATCGAAGAACCTGGCCTTACACTCAAACGTCTGGCAGTCATGTATGAACACGTGAAAGCACTCCAACAACTCTCGCAAGAACATGACAATAATATGGTTCATTTGGTGACCTTCTGCAATCTTCTCGACGATGCCACGATTCCTTACTAGACCATCTTCCAACAAAAGAAGAAACAGCGACAGTAACTCCACATTACCATGTTCTTCTCTCACAAAAGCAGCCGTAAAGCTGTTATTGGCTGCAAAATAATTTCCTATGGAGTCTATACACATCATTGCCACCTCATTCACGGTAAGTTTACCTATCACGTTCATATAAATTTACACTTGCATGCTGTTATTTATAAAGTTAAGGGTGGCTTTTTAACAGTGCAGGGAGGGTTTATACAGTAAAGGTAAAAATAAATGTAAAATACCCATGCATATGAGTATATCATGTCATCATCACATCATTCACGGTAAGTTTACCTATCACTTTCATATAAATTTAGGCTTGCGCGCTGTTATTAATAAAGTAAAGGGTGGTTTTTTAACAGTGCAGGGAGGGTTTATACAGTAAACATAAAAATAAATTTAAAATACCTATGTATTATAGGGTGATTCTGCTTCGCGGAAATTCACCTATCGCGGCCGGTCCCGGAACCGAACCCCCGCAATAAACGAGGGGTTACTGTACGGTGAGCAACAGGCATGGGTCGAGCATGGTGGCGGTGAGCACTTGACATAAGACGTAGGAGAAGAGGAGGGGAAAGCGAGAGAACGAAACCCCTATCTGCAAACATAAATAAAAATAAAATAAAAACAACAAAAGCAAGACTAGAAAACTAAATATTTTCCATTATGCAAAGCCTGAGTTACTGTTACAAAACAAAAAAATAAAACACATACTACTCTCTCTGGATACGGTGAGCAACAGGCACGGGATGAGCGTGGTGGCGGCAAGAATTTGACATAAGCGGTAGGAGAAGAGGAGGGGGAAGTGTTAGAACAAACCCCTATCTAACGTAAACAAAAATAAAATAAAAACAATTAACAAAAGCAAGACTAGAAAACTAAATTTTTTTCCATTATGTAATGCCTGAATTACTGTAACAAAAAAAAAATATGAAACACATTCTACTCACTCTATATACGGTGAGCAACAGGCATGGGATGAGCGTGGAGGCAGCAAGAATTTGACATAAGTGGTAGGAAAAGAGGAGGGGGAAGTGTTGGAATGAACCCCCAGCTGCAAAAATAAATAAAGATACTGTAACATAAAAAAAAATATTAAAGCACGACTATAAAACAAAAACTTTTTTTCATTATGCAATGCCTGAATTACTGAAACAATAAAAATATAAAACACATTCTACTCGCTTTTGACATAAGTGGTAGGAGAAGAGGAGGGAGAAGAGTTAGAACGAACCCCTAGCTGCAAAAATGAATAAAGATACTGTAACATAAAAAAGAGTAATAAAAGCAAGACTAGAAAACTAAATTTATTTTTCAATATACAGCGCCTGAATTACAGCAATGATGTAAATAAGAAAAATATAAATCGCATCTACTCACTCTATATATGGCGAGCAACAGGTGACGAGCGTGGTGGAGGCAAACAGATGATATAAGTGGTAGGAAAAGGAGGAGAAGAGGAGGAAGTGGGAGAGCAAACCCCTAGCTGCAAAAATAAAGATAACAAAAAAAATTAACAAAAGCAACACTAGAAAACTCATTTTATTTTATTATGCAATGCCTGAATATAATACTGTAGTACAGCATTAAAAATGTAACATAAAAAAAAAAATATATTTCACAGGTGTACTCTATATACAATGGGCAACAGGCATACTGGGACGAGTAGGGTGGCGGTGAGGAGGTGACTTATGCGGTAGGAGAGGGAGGAGAAGAGGAGGAGGAGGAAAGGGGGAGAGCTAACCCCTGGTTGTGGTTGGGGTTCATACTGCTTAGATGTGCTAGGCCGAGAATTGCCTGCCATGCAGTCCTCCTATATTATTTATTTTTTTTCTTTGCTTACATTTGCAGATAGAGGTTTGTTCTCCCATATCCTCCTCCTAACCTTTCGAGATGTCAAGCCTGCACGCTCTATATTAGGATCATCCTTATCCAAAATCTCCAAGGCACTCTCTGTTCCGGTTTTACGTCACAGACTCCCTTTTCTACTAAGAGTTAGGACGGTTGCCTTCTTGCGAAGGACTTGTGTTGGCAGATGTAATCCTTACTCTGAGTGCATGCCCTTGCTAACCTCAGACCATGATGGGGGGCGCAAACCCTCGACTGACGCCTCAGAGTCGCTGATGCTACACCTTGAGCACTCTCTAAGGTGGAAAAATTAAGTCAATCTACTCACAGTGAGTGCTTTCATTGGGGTCTCATGAAGTGCTACTGCCTCGTTTTGCTCCCTCTCCTCGCGTTATTGCTGACCTTCCATATCGTCCAAATCCCCAGCAGACAATTCCTCCATGTGGGAAGCAAGCAGGGCATCCACATCCTCCTCATCAACGTCGGAGAATCCCACACGTTGTGCGAGCTAAATGCATTCAGGTCTTGTCCTTGACAGCCAGCCATTGATATCAAAACCCGTGAAAGAGTGTACAAACTGCAGGCAGAGTGCCTTCCATGCTCCATTTAAGCACAACTGTGTAACTTCAGCCCAAGAATCCTTCACACACCACATGGTGTACTTGATATTAAACTCTTTCCAGTAATCTTTAACCGCATTTTTCTTTATGTCTATCACCGAGATATCGCGGGCCTCAGCTGCTCTCTCAAGGTCGGCCATGCTGATGTCAGTCTTACTGCTGAGGTCTTTAAAAGAATTCCTAAGGTAATGAGATTTCAGCATCTGCAATAACCCCTGGTCTATTGGTTGGAGTATTGAAGTTGTATTTGGCTCCAGAAACACAACTTTTATATTTGGATGACGATTGGCAATTGATTGAGGATGGGCTTGAGCATTATCTAATACGAAAAGAATTTTGAAGGGTATATCCTAAATCTTGCAATAAAATTCTCCTTCGTTTGGGAGATGCGTCAAGAAATAATCTTTAAAAATACTCCCAGTCATCCATCCTTTCTTATTTGCGTACCAGTGCACTGGAAGTAATTCTTTATAATAACCCTTTAGTGCATGAGGATTTTTCGAATAATAATTCATTACAGGCTTCAGCTTCTTGATGCCCTCAGTGTTAGCACCAATCAGCAGGGTAAAGTGATCTTTTCCTGCCTTATATTGTGAAGCACGTTTTTCTTCTATGGAAATATACGTCCTGTCTGGCATTCGTTTCCAGTATAAAGCAGTTTTGTCCATATTGAAAATCTGCTTGCTGTACATCCCCCTTCCTCTATGACGGCCTTTAATTCGATAGGAAACCGCTTTGCCGCCTCCAAATCAGCTGATGAGCTCTCGCCTTGTATTTTTCGGTTGTAATAACCAAACCTACACTGAAATTTTGCAAACCAGCCAGGGCTAGCTGCAAATAGTTTTACTTCTTCGCCTTCCAACTGGGATTTCAAATTCTCATAAATCTCGCACGGTTTTTCCTTGACGATATTATATGGCAAGTTTGTTTGCTGTTTGTTTTTTATGCTCATCCACGTACATAGAATTGTCTCCATTCTCTCCATAATATCTGATCAAGAATATGAAGGCTTGAGGGATATTAAACTAACACCAACTTATGCACTTTTCTTTATTCTTTCTGTATTTTCACGGACAGTGCGCAACGTGCTTTCACTGAGTTGCATCAACCGTTTTATGGCCGCCGTACTCTCACCACGCTCATAACAGGCCAACACTTGCAATTTTACTTCAAAGTTTATTGCCTTTCTCACTCTTTTGGGAGTAGAAGCACTTCCACAGTCTTTTCCTGGGAGTTTACTGGCCATGATAGATGAAACAAATATCACAAAAAAGCAGAGGAAACACAAAGCTTACCACAACAACAGTTAGAACAAGCAATTTATTCACACAGTATGTTGGGTGAAGAGAGACTGAAGCACAGGGCAGCATGGCGGGAAAGTGCCTCCAAGGTAGTTGCATAGGGACTAAACTGAACAATTTTGTTCCGCTTTTTCTCACGCGCATATCTTATTTATTTACCATTATTTTTAAGAGGCATTATTTCAAGTTTGCGTGGTATATGTAAGCATAAAAATCGAGGTGACTATATATATATATATATATATATATATATATATATATATATATATATATATATATATATATATATATATATACAGTGTTCCTTCAATTATCGCGAAGGTTTGGTTCCGGGACCCGGCGCGAGACAGGAAAATCGCAGAGTAGGATCAGCTTATATGTACATAGATATTTTAATTTATTTTTATGTTTACACTGTATAAACTGTATAAACCCTCCCTGTACTGTTAACAAACGACCCTTTACTTCATAAATAACAGCATGCAAGCATAAATTTATATGACATTCTCATGTACATAGGTATTTTACAATTATTTTTATGCTTACTGTATAAACCCTCCCTGCACTGTTAAAAAACCACCCTTTACTTTATAAATAACAGCATGCAACGTAAATTTAATTAAACGTGATAGGTAAACTTATCTTATCTGTTATGGTTAACATTTTCCTTTGCCGCTTAGGCTCACTACAAGAAGCCTTAGAAGATGAAGGATGCTTGGGAGGCATTGCAAAGGTTATAATATGCGAGTAAAAAAATCACAAGCAAAACATATTAATAAGCACAACGTGAACGGCGCACATGAGCGAGGCGAGACAATGGAAGATGGTGGAAGCCTTTATCCGAAACGCTGATAGCGGTATCGTATTTTACATGTTGCAATACTGTTAGTATTTATGTTTTTTACTATTTTTTTACTGTTTTATTATTCTTAGGCTAAGAAATACATTTTTTTTATCAATAAAATCATGAAACTACTGGAAATATAAATATATATGCTAGCTCACGTAGCTGCGACCTCAATACATTGTACGCTAGTGGACACTATTTCGCATGATGCAATACTGTGAGTTATACTGTAGGATTTCCAGAAAGTCTGGGTACATAGGAAATTTCACTATGCAGACCTATTCAATCGAGTTCACCTGAATTTTGTAAAGTGCATCAAACTATGCATTAAAAATTATGGAAATCATATTGAAAATATTATTTAACAACATTAGATTTAAATAAAATTGTTTTGTTTTAAAAGTATGTGTTAATCTCCTGTGTACCCAGACTTCGTCTGGGTACACAGGAGATTAACACATACTTTCAAAACAAAACAATTTTCTTTAAATCTAATGTTAATAAATAATATTTTCAATGTGATTTCCATCATTTTCAATGCATAATTTGATGCGCTTTACAAAATTCAGGTGAACTCGATTGAATAACTCTGCATAGTGAAATTTCCAATGTACCCAGACTTTGTGGACACCCTGTACATATATCTAAATTTGTTTTTTACTATTTTTTGCTGTTTTATTATTTATAGGCTGGGAAAATTTTTTTTTATCAATTAGATAATGAAATATGTTTTTTTTTTTCAATAAAAAAATTAAAATACTGATTTTTTTTTTTTTTTTAATATTTTAATATTTTTGCATATTCCCCCCAAAATAAATTGCCAAAAAAATTTGTGGTACAGTGAAAACGCGAGCCAAGAAACGCGATCCAGTGAAGGATCACTGTATATATATATATATATATATATATATATATATATATATATATATATATATATATATATATATATATATATATATATATATATACCGTATATTTCGGTGTATAAGTCGGCCTACAGATAAGTCGACCCAAAAATGAGAGTAATTTTTTATGATTTTTGCTAATATCTGAGGTATAGGTCGACCTCTAAAATTTTCCATCTGGAGTATTTGTTCACTTTCATGAAAAAGGCTGGATGGATGAAAATGGCGTAAAATTGTGGATAGAAAACGTTTGGAACAGACGTCCTGGTGGAATAAGAAAGGAACGAAGTCTATTGGTTTGGGACATGTTTCGCAGCCACATAACAGAGAATTCTAAAGCCAGATTATCACGAACTAATACTGATATAGCAGTTATACCTGGTGGTTTGACCTCTTTACTCCAACCGTTAGACGTAAGTTTAAATAAACCATTTAAAGATAATGTGAGAGAGGAATGGAACAACTGGATGCTACATGGAGAAAAGTCATTCACAAAAGGTGGAGCTATGCGTGCTGCATCATTGGATGTTTTGTGTGAGTTTCTGATAAAGTCTTGGGGTAATGTGAAAACAGAAAGCATAGTAAAGTCATTCAAAAAATGCGGTATCTCTAATGCAATGGATGGCACCGAGGATGATCTGCTGCATGAGAGTGAAGATGAAGACGAAGCCGAAGTTGACTTACCAGATTCTGACTGGGACCCTTACGATGAAACTGTAAATGACGATTTATTTGATGAACATTTTGCATCAGATGATGATGATTGTAGCAATTTTGAAGGTTTTTAAATGAATAAAACATATTGCATACTTTTTATCGTAATTTATTTTAGTGAGAAATAAAGATCTGATGTTATCCTAGATGTTGTTATTTAACATTTCTGTGGTCAAAAAAGGGTTGGTGTGAACGCACTTATACCGTAAATTGTTTTGTTTCGTCAGCGATCAGCTGATCGGAAATTTTACAAATGGCTGCATGATGTTTACATTGTTATGGTCTTTTTCCTTTGATTAATAGCATTTTGTGGAATTTTAAGGTAATGGTAGCTCTATTACATTATTAGTGTCGAATCAGAATGTGAATTGATTAAAATACAAGTATTTACATTAGTAGCTACATGTATTTACATCGATAGTTACCGCACCGAGGCTGTCGTCGGTATTAGCCTAAGGTTAGGCCTGATTTCCTGCACCAATATGTCACAAGATTTCAAGGTTTGCTTTTTGTGACTGTTATATAAGTCGACCCTCAATTTTGGGCTGATTTTTGGGGGCTAAAATATCGACTTATACACCGAAATATACGGTATATATATATATATATATATATATATATATATATATATATATATATATATATATATATATATATATATATATATATATATATATATATATATATAGTCACCTCGATTTTTATGCTTACGTATGCCACGCAAAATTGGAATAATAATGAATATCCGCATATATAAAATGCGGAAAAAAGTACATAAACACACTTTGCCAAAGATATAAGATTAGTAAAACATATTTTATAAGTACATAACAAAGCTGAAAGACCTGTAGTTATTTATATTAACATGCATATAGTGTACATTATAAAAGATATACAGAATTACAAATAAATAAATATTGTACAGCAAAAAAAATTAATGCACCCTGAGAACGAACCCTTATCTGCAAACTTAAACAAATATGATGTAAGCGGTAGGAGAAGGAGGAGGAAACTTAAGCTGTAGGAGAGGGAGGGGAAGAGGAGGAGGAAAGGGGAGAGCAAACCACTAGTTGTTGTTGGGGTTAATACTGGGTGAAGAGAGACTGAAGCACGGAGGCGGTCGCTTAGTTACTAAACAACCATTTTTTTCACGGTTTCTCGCGCTCACGCATGTAGCTCGCACATTTTGTATTTTATTACTATTAAGTTTTGGAGGTGTTATTCCAATTATGAGTATTATAGCAACGAGTAAAAATCGAGTTGACTGTATATATATATATATATATATATATATATATATATATATATATATATATATATATATATATATATATATATATATATATATATATATATATATATATATATATATACAGTGTTCACCCCCTTATTGCGGCAGTTCGGTTCCGGGACCCGGCGCGAACCAGGAAAACCGCGGAGTAGGATCAGCCTATATGTACATAGATATTTTAATATATTTTTACGTTTACACTGTATAAACCCTCCCTGCTCTGTTAAAAAAAACACCCTTTACATTATAAATAACTGCAAGCAACGTAATTTTTTATGAAAGTGATAGGAAAACTTACCGAGTATGAGGTGATGATGACGTGACATACATAGGTACAGTATTTACAATAATTTTTACGTTTACGTAATATAGCGGCCGACATCACAAGCTTTTTTCCTTCTTTCAACATATCTAAGAGTTTCACTTTATCTACAATGGTTAACATTTTCCTTTGCTGCTTAGGCTCACTATAAGAAGCCTTAGAAGATGAAGGATGCTTGGGAGGCATTGCAAAGGTTAAAATATGCGAGTAAAAAATCACAAGCAAAACATATTAATAACAACAAGCACAATGTGAATGGCGCACACGAGTGAGGCGAGACAATGGAAGATGATGGAAGCCTTTGTCTGAAATGCTGATAGCGGTATCGTATTTTACATGTTGCAATACTATTAGCATTTATGTTTTTTACTATTTTTTACTGTTTTATTATTCTTAGGCTAAGAAATACTTGTTTTTTATCAATAAAATCATGAAACTACTGGAAATATAAATATGTATGCTAGCTCACATAGCTGCGACCCCAATACATTGTACGCTATCGAACACAAGCAAAACGTTTAATAAGCACAACGTGAACGGCGCACACGTGAGTTAGACTGAACGAGTCTTTGTCTGAAACACTGATAGCGGTATCGTATTTTACATGTTGCAATACTGTTAGTATTTATGTTTTTTACTATTTTTTACTGTGTTATTATTCTTAGGCTAATAAATACGTTTTTTATCAATAAAATCATGAAACTACAGGAAATATAAATATATATGCTAGCTCACGTAGCTGCGACCCCAGTACATTGTACGCTATCGAACACTATTTCGCATGATGCAATACTGTGAGTTATACTGTACGTACGTATATCATTCAGTTATTAGTACAATGTATATTAATTTAAAATTCATTTACTTATTTGATGATTGTACAAAATCTATTGTATTTATTCATTGTAATTTGGACCAAATATTCCTTTTGTAAAGATTATACTGTACTTTTCAAAAGAGGTGGTCAATAAACGTATCTATCTATCTATCTAAATTTATGTTTTTTACTATTTTTTACTGTTTTATTATTCGTAGGCTGGGAAATAAATTTTCTTTATCAATTAGATAATGAAATATGTTTTTTTCAATACAAAAATGAAAATACTGAGAATTTTTTTTTTAATATTTTAATATTTTTGCATATACCCATAAAATAAAATCATAATTTATAAATAAAAAAAACCGCGATACAGTGAGAACGCGAAACAAGAAACGCGAATAACCAGGGGAACACTGTGCATATATATATATATATATATATATATATATATATATATATATATATATATATATATATATATATATATATATATATATATATATATATATATTACTGACAAAGTACAGATAAAATAATACATAGTAGTTTATTTTGAATGATAAATTACCCTATAAATTAATTGTTTAGTTTAGGTTACGGTATGATAGGTGACTTGCCTTTTAAATGAGTATTCTTATATCACTTATGGGTTACTCTTTTTAACAAAATCCAATACTTTTGTTAATCTACATGGAAGGCAATAGTCATTGTTCAATGCTATATTATGATTGCAACGTGGTCAGCTTATGTAATTAACTTACATAATAGGTTACAGGTCTGGTTTTAAGAACATATAACTGGTAATGTGTTGATATATAAATAGCCAAATATTCAGTAATATTTCATACAGGTGGTGCTAAACACAAAGCAAACTTACATGTACATACCTCGGTTTTAAGCACTCCATTCAACAGATATTGGAAGTACTGGACAAAATCCGAAGCAGTTAATTTAGTGCTTGAATTAAAGTATTATTCTTCTTCATTTCATAATGTATTTGTTGATATTACCCACTATATACCCTCATTTCGGTAACTAAGGATAGTCTGCAATATTGGACCGACAACCCTCCTGTTGTTCGTTAGAGTGAAGTATGAGTGTATTTTGTATGCATTTAACATCACTTATTTAATTTCTATTTTAAATTTGGTTGTTATTTGTTTAAATTAAGAGAATTAAGGCTTTTTGACTCTTGTTAAGGTTTGTCTCTGGTGATCTTTATGGGGTGATTTGGCGCACTGCTGCCATAGGTTATGTAAAATTAGTTTCAGTTTGGTAAGTATATTGCCAGGGTAGCGGGGAAACTGGAAATCCCTTCCTCTGTATTTTAATTAATACGAATAGCCAAGAGATGCGGGGGTATTCTGGCAGCAGAGATCCATCCAGAACCCTAGTAATTGGGTCTCTGAATGTGCGTGGTTGTGGTGTAAATGAAAGTATTAGAGGGAGATGATAAGGAGTATGTTTGTGGAGAGGAAGATAGAAGTATTTGAATTTAGCAAAACTGAGATAAAAGGGAGTGGTGAGGTGACATTTGGGAAAGTGGTAGGTAGAGTGTCTGGAGTTGAGAGAGGGAGAGGAAGAGAGGGAGTGGCTCTGTTAGTAAGTGAAGATATGAATAAGTGTGTAGTAGAATGGAAGGAAGTATCTTCTCGAATAATAGAATCTAATATGAGTCTGTTATGCGAGGCATGGGCGTTTGTGAGCGCATACGGCCTTGGAAGTGAAAGAAGTGAGGAAGAAAGAGAAGAATTTTGGATAAAATTGAATGAGTGTGTGGAAGACTTGCAAATGAATGTCATTGTGGTGTTGATGGGAGATTTGAATGCTAGAGTCGGGAATGAGCCAGTGGATTGTGTAATTGGGAAGTATGGAGTACCTGGTAGGAATGGGAGTGGAGAGAGAATTATAGAAATGTGTACTGAGAGGGAGATGTTTATTTCTAATACTGCATTTAAAAAGAAGGATGTGCACAAGTATACATGGGTCAGAGTGGATAATGGAAGAGTAGTTTACAGAGCATTAATGGAATATGTTGTGGTGAACAGGAGGGTGATTGGAAGAGTATTGGATGTGAATGTACTGAGAGGATCTGGTGGTGGAGTATCTGATCATTATTTAGTGGAAAGTAGAGTGAGAGTGGGAGAAAAGTGGAGAAAGAGGAGAAGCAAGAGAGGAAAAGAGGTGCTAAAAGTAAATGAATTGTATAAGAAATAGAAAGACTGTGAATATAAGGCTAGTGTGAGAAATGTGTGGAATGTAGTGCAAGAGAAAGTGGAGGAGGGAGTGGAAGAAGAATGGGGCTGTCTCAAGGATGAAGTTATGAAGTGTGCTGAGGCAGTGTGTAGAAGGAGACTAATTGGTGGAAGTAAAAGGAAAGGTAGTGAATAGTGGAATGAGCAGGTGAGTGTGGTAGTGGCTGAAAAGAAGCAGGCTTATGAGGTATGGTTGCAGGTAGGTACTGTAGAGACGTATGAAAGGTATTGTAGAAAGAGGAGGTTAGTAAAGCACGTGGTGAGGGAGGCAGAGAGAGAAGCTGAAGTAAGGTGGGACAGATGCTTGTCTGAGAATTTTGCAAGGAATAAAAAAATGTTTTGGAAGGAGGTGAAAACAGTGATGAACGGTGAATGTGGCAGGGAGGAGAGGGTGAAAGGAGCAGGTGGGCAATTGCTAGTGGATGAAATAAGGGTAAGAGAGAGATGGGCTGAATATTTCAAGAACCTGCTAAATGAGGAAGATGATAGAGAGGCAGAGATTGTGGCTATGGAAAACGAAGGGAGAGTGCCAATGTTAGGAGATGAGAATGATAGAGATATAACAAAATAGGAGTACATTTTGGTATTGAGAGAAATGAATGGTTTGGTTGTTGAATGTATGTTTCAGGAAAGATAGGGTCCCAGTTGATTGGAGGAGTGCATGTGTAGTTCCACTTTACAAAGGGAAGGGAGATAAGCATGAGTGTAGTATGGAAGAGTGTTAATAGAGATAATTAAGAGAGGTACTGAGAGATTGATTGGGGAAGAACAGTGTGGGTTCTGGAGAGGAAGAGGATGTTTGGATCAGGAGTGTGAGAGGTTCTTGGAGAAAGATAGGGATACTTTTGGGGCCTTTATGGATCTAGAGAAAGTGTATTACAGGGTAGATAGAGAGAGGCTGTGGAGGGTGTTGCGACTGTATGGAATAAATGGAAGTTTGCTGAATGCGGTGATGAGTTTTTACATGACTAGTAGAGCATGTTCGAGGGCTGGGAATGATATGAGTGATTGGTTTGAGGTGAATGCTGGGTTACGTCAAGGTTGTGTAATGTCGCCATGTTTGTTTATTGTGTATATGGAAGGAGAGGTAAGGGAAATAAATGAAAGAGTATTAGACAGAGACTTTGAACTAGTGGGTGAGGATGGAAGGTTATGAAAATTGAGTCAGTTGCTATTTAAGGATGATACTGTACTGGTGGCTGATACTGAAAATGAATTGAATTATTTGGTGACTGCATTTATTAGTATGTGTGAAAGAAGGAAGTTGCAGGTAAATATTGGTAAAAGTAAAGTTATGAGATGCACGAGGAGTGTTAATGTTGGCAGATTGAATGTAGGAGTGAATGGGGAGTTGCTTGAAGAAGTTGAGAGTTTTAAGTGTCTGGGGTCACATGTATCAAGGAGTGGACGTGTGGATGTAGAGGTATATCACAGAGTGAAGGAAGCAAGTAAATGTCTAGGTGGGTTGAAAAGTGTAATGAGAAATAGATATTTGCGAATGATTGCAAAGAGAAATATATATGAAGGAGTAATTGTGCCGACAGCATTATATGGAGCAGAGACTTGGAGTGCAAGAGAGAATGAAAGGAAGAAGTTGAATATAATAAAGATGTGTTTGAGAGGTATGATTGGTGTATCTAAAATTGATGGAGTAAGAGATGAGGATGTCAGGCAGAGAACGGGTGTTGGAATGACGCTGTCGGATAGGTTAGATCAGAGAGTGTTGAGATAGTTTGGACACATAGAAAGGACGAGTGATGAACCAATAGTGAAGAGAGCCTGGAGTGTGGAAGTGATTGGAGTTAGGTCAAGAGGGAGACCTAGAATGAGGTGGATGGATGGCGTGAAAAGAGCGCTGAATGCACATGGATTGTCAGTGGAACAGAGAAGAATGCTTGCAGGAGTTAGGAATGAGTGGAGGAAGATTGTGCATTTTTAACGTGGCCCAAAGGGATTTCTCGCACCTGCTAGCTCATTGAACTGTGGTGAGCGGGTGTGGGGGGAGTTACCACGTGATGAAGTGGCGAGGGTAAACCAGTTGCGGCTGTCGGGCCTCATTGTAGAATAACCTTGCCCGCCTACCTTGTGGGTGACCTAAGTAGGGTACAAGGAGG
>JAXCGZ010013315.1:42500-52500 GCA_037179515.1 Halocaridina rubra | reverse complement strand
TCAGAAAAGAGTTCCAGGAGCTGAATATGGAAAATGATGCCATGAAAACGTCCTTTGCTGATGCACTAAAGGGGAATGTGGCAGTAAAAGAGGCTGTAAAGGTGGTGGCACTGGAAAACATACAAACAGTTGATTATAAAGAGACAGTAATCGAAAAAATGAAAGACGTTGTGATGGAAAGGGCAAACCCACTCATCAGACAGGCACTTGATAAGGAGAAGACAGTGGTAATCTCAGGCATAAGTGAATCCCAGGAGCCAACATGGCAGGGGAGACTTGAAGAAAATAAAGCTAGGGTTGTAGACCTGATAAGAAAGCTTGGAGTAGTATGTGGTCCTGAGGATATTGTAAACATACACCAACTAGGTAAATATTCCAGGGAAGGAAAGCCGAGACCAACAAAAGTAACCTTTGAGAGAGGGGAGACATGTAGGGAAATATTGTTGAGAAAAAAAAGTCTAAAAGTCCTTCAAGAATGCAAAGAAGTGTTCATTAGACGATACAGAACACAGGAAGAGATGGGAAAGATCAAAAACTTGTTGCAAGAGGCAAGAAGGTTAAATGATGAAAGAAATGAGGAAGAGAAAAAAAATTTTCGTTACGGAATACTTCCAGACAAAGGGGAGATAAAGAAGATAATGACAGAAGATCAGGGGATGGGGCCTCATTAAGATTGTTATACACAAATGCTGATGGATTAGCTGGTAAGGCAGTAGAATTAAAAGATAGGATTCACAACAGTAAGGCAGATATAGTAGCAATTACAGAGACTAAGTTGAGTGAGGACATAAACAGTGTCACAGTTTTTCCTAAGGGCTTCAAAATACTAAGGGTCGAAAGATCTGAGAGGACTGGTGGAGGGATAGCACTGCTCATAAGTGAGAGGATTCAAGCTGAAGAGATAAACTTAGCTATAGAAAGTGAGTTCAGGGAATTTCTTGTTGCTCGCATAAATACTGGGTCAGAGAGCATTATAATAACTGTTGTATACAACCCACCAAGGAACCAAAATAGGCTTGAAATTTATGAGGAAAGTCATATAGGTACGATTGAAGTCATAAACTCAGTTGTTAACATGGCGCGGGAGAAAAAATGTAGGATTTTGATTATGGGAGACTTTAATCATAAAGAGATAGATTGGATAAATCTTGACCCACACAGTGGTGAGGACTCCTTTGGGGCAAGATTCCTAGATTGCGTACAAGGGAATTTCCTACACCAACATGTAATGGAACCAACAAGAGCCAGGGGTGGGGATGAGCCATCACTACTTGATCTGGTGTTCACAGATAATGTGTTGGATATTGAAAATATTGAGTATGAACCACCAATTGGAAAGAGTGACCACTGTGTGTTGTTGATGGAGTATATCATTGAAGACATTCTTCCTGAGAGTAGAGGCACTGAGGACATGAGGAGGAACTATCAGAAAGGAGATTACATCAAAATGAATGAGCTTTTTGCAGTTATTGACTGGAGAACCTTATTTTACAACAAATCTGTACAAGAAATGTATGACATCTTTTGTGAGAAATATGGGAAGATAGTAGATTGCTGCATACCTGTCACCAAAGTAGGTGTAATTCATGCCAGAGAGAAATGGTTCGATAATGGGTGTAAAAGAGCTAAGGAGTGGAGAGACAAATGCTGGAAAAGGTATAGGAGGAGAAAAAACATAAATGCCTGGCAAACCTACAAAAGAGCAAGAAATGTCTACCTAAGTAAAAGGAGAGAGGCAGAGAAAGATTATGAGAGGGACATCACCAGGAAGGCTAAAGAAAATCCCAAGCTTTTCCACAGCTTTATCAGAGGAAAACTGAAGGTAAAAGAACAGGTTTTAAGGCTAAAGAGAGCGGATGGAAGCATCACTGAGACGGACGAAGAGATCTGCAAAGAATTGAACAAGGAGTTTCAGTCAGTATTTACAGTAGAAAATACCCCACCCCCTCAGATTGCAGTGATAGAAGCTCAAGGGCCGGTATTAGAGAACATCAACCTTACAGCCACAGAGGTATGCAAGGCGCTGATGGATTTAGATGTTCATAAAGCTACAGGTCCTGATGACATATCCCCTCATGTGCTTAAAAAATGCGCAAACACAATATCAGTGGCACTAAGTATCATATTTAAGGAGTCATTGGAGTCGGGGGAGATTCCAAGATGCTGGAAACAAGCAAATGTGATACCTATCTTCAAAAAGGGAAGGAGGGATACGGCTCTGAACTATAGACCAGTTTCCTTGACCAGCATAGTTTGCAAACTTATGGAGAAACTACTAAGGAAACATATCTCTCTTCACTTGGAATCCTTCAACTTTTTGTCAGTGAGGCAACATGGCTTCAGAGAAGGAAGATCAACAGTAACAAACTTATTAGAATTTTATGATGAGGTAAGCCAAATCTTACAGGAAAGAGAGGGTTGGGCAGATTGCATATTCCTAGACTTCCAGAAAGCGTTTGACACTGTTCCACATGGGAGACTTATTAGGAAGCTGCAATCAATGGCTAGAATAGGTGGAAATGTCTTGGAATGGATAAAAACTTACTTAGAAGGAAGGGAACAGAGGGTTAGAGTAAGACACTCAGTGTCTGAATGGAGAAGAGTTAGTAGTGGAGTTCCACAGGGTTCAGTTTTAGGGCCACTTTTGTTCCTTGTATATGTAAATGACCTACCAGAGTCTGTAAATTCATTCATGAATATGTTTGCAGATGATGCAAAGATTGTGAAGAAAGTAAAAAACGAGAACAATGGTAGAGAACTTCAGGAGGATCTAAATAATCTGCATGAGTGGTCAGAAAAGTGGCTAATGAAATTCAATACCTCAAAATGTAAGGTAATGAGAATGGGTACAAGTGCAAGAAGGCCCAAGCTTGACTACTCGGTGGCTGGAGTACAACTTCAGGAGACAGAAAATGAGAGAGATCTAGGAGTAAACATATTGGCAGATTTGTCTCCAGAAATACATATAAATGGCGTAGTAAGGGCAGCATATGCATTCTTATCAAATGTAAGGGTAGCCTTCAGGCACATGGACAAGGAAATGTTCAGAAATATTTATGTAACCTATGTGAGGCCAAAACTCGAATATGCAGCCCCCTTTTGGAATCCGCACTTGAAAAAGCACATAGCTAAGCTTGAAAAAGTTCAAAGACATGCCACGAAACTGGTGCCAGAAATGCGCAATCTCGGTTATGATGAGAGGCTGAGGGAATTAGACTTGCCATCACTCGAAGCTAGAAGAGTAAGGGGGGATATGGTGACAGTCTTTAAATTCCTTCATGGTTATGATAGAGTGGATAGGGATCGATATTTCGATATGGCTGGCTCTAGAACTAGAGGTCATAGTTTGAAGCTTCGGAAGAAAACTTGTTTGCAGGATGTAAGGAAATACTTTTTCAGTGTAAGAGTAGTTGATAATTGGAATTCGCTAAGCGAGGAGGTAGTTAATGCTACCTCAATCCATAGTTTTAAGGACAGGTATGATAAGTATCACTAAGTCTAAAAATGGAACCGATCAGGAGACGGGAAGATACGAGCTTTGGGCTCTTTCCCGTAAACACAATTAGGTAATCACAATTAGGTAATCACAGAAATACGCAATCTCAGTTATGATGAGAGGCTGAGGGAATTAGACTTACCATCACTCGAAGCTAGAAGAGTGAGGGGGGATATGGTGACAGTCTTTAAATTCCTTCATGGTTATGATAGAGTGGATAGGGATCGATATTTTGATATGGCTGGCTCTAGAACTAGAGGTTATAGTTTGAAGCTTGGTAAGAAAACTTCTTTGCAGGATGTAAGGAAATACTTTTTCAGTGTAAGAGTAGTTGATAATTGGAATTGGCTAAGCGAGGAGGTAGTTAATGCTATCTCAATCCATATTTTTAAAGACAGGTATGATAAGTATCACTAAGTCTAAAATGGAAGCGATCAGGAGACGGGAAGATACGAGCTTTGGGCTCTTTCCCGTAAACACAATTAGGTAATCACATATATACATATATATATATATATATATATATATATATATATATATATATATATATATATATATATATATATATATATATGGTTGGATGGATTCGGTTTTACGTCGCGAACTCCCTTTTCTACTAAGGGCTAGGCCGGCTACCCTCTTACGAAGGACTTGGTTTGGCAGATGTAATCGCTACACTGAGTGTATGCCCTTACTAACCTCAGTCCGTGATGGGGCGTGAACCCTCGACCTGCCGCCTCAGGGTCGCATATATATATATATATATATATATATATATATATATATATATATATATATATATATATATATATATATATATATATATATATATATATGGCTGGATGGAGTCGATTTTACGTCACGAACTCCCTTTTCTACTAAGGGCTAGGCCGGCTACCTTCTTACGAAGGACTTGTATTGGCAGATGTAATCGCTACCCTGAGTGTATGCCCTTACTAACCTCAGTCCGTGATGGGGCGTGAACCCTTGACCTGCCGCCTCAGGGTCGCATATATATATATATATATATATATATATATATATATATATATATATATATATATATATATATATATATATATATATATATGGATGGATGGATTCGGTTTTACGTCACGAACTCCCTTTTCTACTAAGGGCTAGGCCGGCTACCTTCTTACGAAGGAAGCCTCTCCTCAAGACATTCCGGTGTCTAAAAAATTACTCCCCTGATATCTTTTGTGAAACATTAATCAACAACACAAATGCACTTAATAGAATTAAATACACAGATAACGTCGATTTGCAGGTTGAGATTTTAACAAAAGTCTTCCTTGAATGCTTAGATAGTTGTGCACCCATTGTAACAAGAAAAATAACCCGCCCCTCAGCCCCCTGGCTAACTAATGACATCAAAGAGGCAATGCAAATCAGAAATCAAATACAAAAAGAGCTAAAAATGAATAGATATGATATGACTCTCAGAGAACGTTATAAAACAGAAAAGAAACGTGTCAGATCTCTCATCAGTGTAAGTAAAAAAGACTTTTACAAAAAACAATTTAATGACTCTAGACATGATACAGCAGCAACATGGAAAGTGATAAGAAGCATGATACCAAATGAAAAGAGTACCTCAGAAAGTTATGAAAATATTACGGAGTTCAAAGACAAAGCAGATAACTTTAATAACTAATTTGCTAACGTTGGCAAAAATACATATGAAAAAACTCAAGAAAACATCAACTCAGTGAATATGAGTAATTGCTTAAATGACAATTCTTCCAATGAAAACACAAGAGAGTACTTCAAGATAAATCCTATCAATTGTGCTACCCTAATTCTTACCATAAAGAGCCTAAGAAACTCTGGCTCTTATGGTTCAGATGGTATACCATTTCAGTTCATCAAAGATGCTCTACCCATGATTGCATCCTATATTCTAACTATTATGAACACTTCCATTGTTACTAAAAAGTTTCCTGACTCTTGGAAAATATCACATGTAATACCTCTGCATAAAAAGGGGGACAGAGAAGATGTGACAAACTATCGTCCCATTTCCTTGCTACCCATTTTCTCTAAAATATTAGAAAAAATTGTTGCATGCCAACTTATGTCATATATAGAATCAAATAGACTACTAACGATTAACCAACATGGTTTCAGACCAAAACTCTCGACGGAAACTGCACTACTTAAAGTTACGAATAGTATATATAATAATATAGATATGAAAAAAATATCTTTCCTTATATTATTAGACTTATCAAAAGCCTTCGACAGTGTAAACCATGAAATTCTTTTAAGTAAATGTATTAACTTAAATATTGATCCAAGCTGGTTTAGCGAGTATCTATCTAATCGTAAACAGTCCATACGTCTTAACAACATTATCTCTGTGCCAAAAAATGTATCATTTGGTGTTCCACAGGGATCAGTACTTGGTCCTATCCTCTTCTCCATTTACGTAAATGATCTATCTTCTTTCATTTCTGACTGTCTAGTCGTACAATATGCAGATGACACTCAACTACTCCTTAGTGGTGATATTAATAATCTCCCAGAGCTAACTTTAAGAGCAGAAAACACTCTGTCAAAAATTAAAACCTATTTCCAAGAAATTGGGCTGTTAATTAACGAAAGTAAAACACAGTGCATATTTATTGGTTCAAGGTTCCACATAGCACAAATTCCAGAAAACACAACAATTAATTTTTGCAACAATATTATCACACCTAGCAAAACAGTCAAAAACCTAGGAATTCCCTTTGATAACCACATGTTGTTTGATTCCCACATAGATAAAGTATGCAAAAAGGTTACAGAAACATTAATGTACTTATCACGTATAAAAGACAGTTTTGAGACTACCACTCGAATCACTGTTGTTGAATCTCTAGCCCTAAGTCACATTAATTACTGCACAACTGTTTGGGGAGCTACCACTAAGACTCAGATAAACAGAATACAGAAGCTTATTAATTTTGCAGCTCGAGTTGCCCTGGGAGGAATAAAAAAATATGAGCACATCACACCAGCTCTCAATAAACTTGGGTGGCTGCGGGCAGAAAATAAGGTCGCTTATGCTATTTATGTTTTTGTATTCAAAATTTTGGACCATCATTATCCTAGCTGGCTATTTGATTTAAAAACAGTCATGGATATAAGGGGAACCAACACAAGACAGAGCAGTGAGCTCTTTATTCACAGAACAAACACAGAAGCAGGTTCAAAGATGATCACTATCAAAGGGCCAACACTCTGGAATAATATTCCAGAGCATCTTAAAAATGCATCCTCCTTCACAGCTTTCAAAGGCAAACTATATAGTTTTCTTTTGGACAAATAGTTGCTGCTCATTAAGAACTAATTATTCTCATTGTAAGGAAACAAATATGGAAATGATGCCGATAATAACGATCCTGTATCTAGTGGCATACTTACTACTTTATTATTAACATTATTGTTAACATTTTTATTACAGCATTATTATTTTCTATGAAAGCTACATTTAATTTAACTATATGTCTAACCCTCTTATTTATTAGTTTAATTACATGTCTACTTATAAGTTACTATTAATGTTGAATAACCATTGTACAAAATGGAAATAAATGTTTTGATTTTGATTTTGATTTTTTTTTGTTTTGGCAGATGTAATCGCTACCCTGAGTGTATGCCCTTACTAACCTCAGTTCGTGACGGGGCGTGAACCCTCAACCTGCCGCCTCAGGGTCGCATATATATATATATATATATATATATATATATATATATATATATATATATATATATATATATATATATATATATATATATATATATATATCCAAATAGCACATTACATATGTGAAAACATGAATCATTTTTTTACCCCGACAGGGACTCGAACCTAGGACTTATGATTACTAAGTCAAGGCGCTACCACTACACCACAGAAGGTTAAAAGGAACCCAACCTTATAGCTTATATCTGCTATACATAGGAATGAACGCATTCTAACTGAATGCCACTATGTTCATATTACAGATTCCCCAACCTCACTCGTGGCTTCATTTTAGCATTTAATTCGATTCCCAATCTCATTTGGGCCATGAAATAACCAAATAGCACATTACATATGTGAAAACATGAATCATTTTTTTTACCCCGACAGGGACTCGAACCTAGGACTTATGATTACTAAGTCAAGGCGCTACCACTACACCACAGAAGGTTAAAAGGAACCCAACCTTATAGCTTATATCTGCTATACATAGGAATGAACGCATTCTAACTGAATGCCACTATGTTCATATTACAGATTCCCCAACCTCACTCGTGGCTTCATTTTAGCATTTAATTCGATTCCCAATCTCATTTGGGCCATGAAATAACCAAATAGCACATTACATATGTGAAAACATGAATCATTTTTTTACCCCGACAGGGACTCGAACCTAGGACTTATGATTACTAAGTCAAGGCGCTACCACTACACCACAGAAGGTTAAAAGGAACCCAACCTTATAGCTTATATCTGCTATACATAGGAATGAACGCATTCTAACTGAATGCCACTATGTTCATATTACAGATTCCCCAACCTCACTCGTGGCTTCATTTTAGCATTTAATTCGATTCCCAATCTCATTTGGGCCATGAAATAACCAAATAGCACATTACATATGTGAAAACATGAATCATTTTTTTACCCCGACAGGGACTCGAACCTAGGACTTATGATTACTAAGTCAAGGCGCTACCACTACACCACAGAAGGTTAAAAGGAACCCAACCTTATAGCTTATATCTGCTATACATAGGAATGAACGCATTCTAACTGAATGCCACTATGTTCATATTACAGATTCCCCAACCTCACTCGTGGCTTCATTTTAGCATTTAATTCGATTCCCAATCTCATTTGGGCCATGAAATAACCAAATAGCACATTACATATGTGAAAACATGAATCATTTTTTTTTTACCCCGACAGGGACTCGAACCTAGGTCTTATGATTACTAAGTCAAGGCGCTACCACTACAGATATAAGCTATAAGGTTGGGTTCCTTTTAACCTTCTGTGGTGTAGTGGTAGCGCCTTGACTTAGTAATCATAAGTCCTAGGTTCGAGTCCCTGTCGGGGTAAAAAAATGATTCATGTTTTCACATATGTAATGTGCTATTTGGTTATTTCATGGCCCAAATGAGATTGGGAATCGAATTAAATGCTAAAATGAAGCCACGAGTGAGGTTGGGGAATCTGTAATATGAACATAGTGGCATTCAGTTAGAATGCGTTCATTCCTATGTATAGCAGATATAAGCTATAAGGTTGGGTTCCTTTTAACCTTCTGTGGTGTAGTGGTAGCGCCTTGACTTAGTAATCATAAGTCCTAGGTTCGAGTCCCTGTCGGGGTAAAAAAAATGATTCATGTTTTCACATATGTAATGTGCTATTTGGTTATTTCATGGCCCAAATGAGATTGGGAATCGAATTAAATGCTAAAATGAAGCCACGAGTGAGGTTGGGGAATCTGTAATATGAACATAGTGGCATTCAGTTAGAATGCGTTCATTCCTATGTATAGCAGATATAAGCTATAAAGTTGGGTTCCTTTTAACCTTCTGTGGTGTAGTGGTAGCGCCTTGACTTAGTAATCATAAGTCCTAGGTTCGAGTCCCTGTCGGGGTAAAAAAAATGATTCATGTTTTCACATATGTAATGTGCTATTTGGTTATTTCATGGCCCAAATGAGATTGGGAATCGAATTAAATGCTAAAATGAAGCCACGAGTGAGGTTGGGGAATCTGTAATATGAACATAGTGGCATTCAGTTAGAATGCGTTCATTCCTATGTATAGCAGATATAAGCTATAAGGTTGGGTTCCTTTTAACCTTCTGTGGTGTAGTGGTAGCGCCTTGACTTAGTAATCATAAGTCCTAGGTTCGAGTCCCTGTCGGGGTAAAAAAATGATTCATGTTTTCACATATGTAATGTGCTATTTGGTTATTTCATGGCCCAAATGAGATTGGGAATCGAATTAAATGCTAAAATGAAGCCACGAGTGAGGTTGGGGAATCTGTAATATGAACATAGTGGCATTCAGTTAGAATGCGTTCATTCCTATGTATAGCAGATATAAGCTATAAGGTTGGGTTCCTTTTAACCTTCTGTGGTGTAGTGGTAGCGCCTTGACTTAGTAATCATAAGTCCTAGGTTCGAGTCCCTGTCGGGGTAAAAAAATGATTCATATATATATATATATATATATATATATATATATATATATATATATATATATATATATATATATATATATATATATATATATATATATATGATAACACTGAACTTTTAACATGCAGTCTATAATGGTAGGAACTTCGAGAAGGTGGCCAGATAAGGCCACGAAATTTATAAGTACTTCAAATATTTCTTCTCTGTTTTCTTTAATGGGCATTTTCCTGCCATATATATATATATATATATATATATATATATATATATATATATATATATATATATATATATATAT
>JAXCGZ010013315.1:17500-37500 GCA_037179515.1 Halocaridina rubra | reverse complement strand
TTATTATCTACGGTGAAAATGCTAAATTAGAGGATTGATTAGGTTAGGAATCTAGATAGCAAAGTAGATAACAAGCATATTTTTGGATAAAATATTTACACCGTACTTTGGCTTGTTATCTACTGCTAAAAATGCTAAATAGAGGTTAAGTTACGTTAGGAATCTAGGTAACAAAGTACATAATAAAGCCTATCTCTGGACATGAGGTAACAAACTAACTTTCTTGTTGTAGATCACAATATAAAGTATAGATCGCACACCAAAGTAGATTCATGGTACTTAGATAACAAGCAGCGATTGTTAATGTATTTTTGTGAATGAAAAAACTAAATTGTAACCGTAAGAGTAACCTAACCTTATTTCAGTGTACGTTACACGTCTAAGTTCACAGAACATTCTGTCATCTATAAAAATGTGATTTTTGTCAGGGCAATTTTTTTTTTCTTTTAATACATGACCTATAAAGGAAATGGGACACCAATATCAAATGAAAATAGCGAGACTAGGCCTACAACAGGATATTCAATGTTTTCGTTTTCAATTAAGAAAATCAACCACACCAAATACAGAATATATAAGATCAAGTCTGTATTTATAGATACCAAATATGAATACATTTTCCATACTACATACTGACAAATATACATGAATTGATAGATGAATAGACTCTATTTCATAAGATGAAGAATTTCAAGTTTCGACGCAAAAAGAAAAGAGGGAGAGAGAGAGGCTATATTTGTATCACAGTGTTCCCAAATAGAATTTTTCAGTAAAATATCCATCACAAAAATGACTGTCGTTACCAAGAGTGGTCCCATGGAAATCAAAAAATATATCAGAAGTACATTTTCTTTTAGTGTAAATACATATGATTATTATTATATGGTATTTATCATCGTTATGAAATGAATGCCATTTTATCCATGATTGAATTCTACATCTTTTCCCTTTTCGTCGTCGGCACTTGGAACCCCAGAAGGAGATCTCTTTTTTTGTGGAACTTATGATGTTTAAATGAAATATATATGATACATTTAGGTGGAAGAGATAAAGAGAGGGAGGGCGTGTATTCAGGGGAAGGTATGTATGGGGGGAGGGTATGGCTGTTGTCTTATAGCGCCGATGAGTCGATGGCTTGGGGGGGGGGGTATTCTCTACATCCCCAGAAAGAGAGAGATCTTGGTTCAGAAACTACGTGAATTATACAAGTATAAATAAGATGGTGTCATAGCTCCAATGACGACGCACGTATGTCGAGATGGGACTTCGGGATTAGAGGCCAGGGTTAGTGAGTGAAAACTTTTATATATATATATATATATATATATATATATATATATATATATATATATATATATATATATATATATATATATATATATATATATATATATATATATATATATATATATATATATATATATATATATATATATATATATATATATATATATATATATATATATATATATATATATATATATATATATATATATATATATATATATATATATATATATATATATATCGTAAGACTTTTGGCTAGGTATCAAAGGGAACATTGAACACTCTCTCCAGTGTTTACTAGGATGAGGCCTATGTTTAAAAGGGTCACGAAGATATATGGCTGGTCCCATGGGACTCGGCATCTGGCGTTCAAATACCTCAGGAGGGTGTGAGATATGAACAAGTCCTTTATTCCCAATATCACACACGAACACTTGTTCTAAATGTGAAGTACATGCCCGGGGGAGATACCCAATGGCAATAGGCAATTACCACCCACTCCTTTGCAATAGGCTCGTTGGAATAGCCCCTCCCCAAAATAGGCGGGAATCCACTTCGAACCTGGAGTTGATTTGCAGAACTGGATGTCAAGCCACGCCCTGCCCTTGGGGTATTTCAAGAACCACCCAAGGCAGACAGAGTTAGTTAGAACTTTGCCAGGGGCACGAATAGATCAGAGATTGAGTTAATCATAGGGTGGGGGCATTGAGGCGTCGAAGATGTGTTGTACTCTAGAATAAATTAAGATAAAGGAATCACTGCTTGTCCATTCTTACCTTGTACCCGTCTGGTACTAATAATTATAACGTAGTAAGGAAACCTTTACGTCAATGGTGGCAGCGCAGTACGGATCATCACACCTGGAAAACATAAGAAGAGACTCTCATAACAGAAGAAACCAGTGCGAAGAAAAGAAAATAAGAATGGCAAACGCAGAAATCCAACATCTCCCAATTCAAGAAATGAGTGACGAGGCAAAACACTTGAGAACTCTCGAAATGGAGGAGCACGTGCGGCACCTACAAACTCCTGCCGACGCCGCTCCGTCGAGAAGGAACTTGGTCGACGCCGACAGAGAAACCGACGCCTCAAACATCGACGAACAGCCTGCCGCCCCGAGCCCGTGGTGACACAGGGAACGCAGCAGGACAAGCCCCCACCCCGTGCCCTGGTTGTAAAGGAGCCTCGAGTCAAAAATTCACTTTTATACCTCGACGGCGCAAATGTAAAAGGCCGTGAATGTCCGTCCATAATTCCCGCGACCGACTTCCTGAAATACTTGGGTCTGCGGATGAGAAGTGACGAGTGGTCAAATAGAGAATATTATAAAACTTTGAAGGAACTATTCCTAAGATATTTCTTAGTAAGCCGAAGTGTGACCGGAGCATTGAGTGAAAATGCCCATTACAAGAAGTATAAGTTGCCGGATCCGACCAAGAAGACGGCGATTCGTCGATTTTACTCGAAGAGAAGAAGGGGAACCCCCTCCTTCCTTGCCTTCTGCCATGAAGTTCTTCAGGACCACCTCCTTAAAATAGCTAAGTACTTGTGATCTGTATCCAGTGAGTAATGGGACAATTAGTAAAAGAAATTGAGGTCGGTGGACGCCGCCATTTTATCTTGTAGTTATGCTTTGACTCAGCCAACCCGCCTATGAGGGGTGTGGCGCCTAATAAGTTGATAAAAGTAGAATTTCTGTACCCATTACTAACATGGATAATTTGTACTAATAGCTATAAGCAGTAATAAACTCCGTTTTTGTTATAATTTGAGTAATGTAAAGAAATTGCGTTGGAAGTGTGTTCCATTTATTTGTATTAATGCTTAGATTGAATTTTAAGAACGCGAATGTATCGATTTTTAATTGAAAAATTTTAATATACGTGCAATCACTATTACAGTATATTAATTTCTTAAGCGTAAGAATTATAGTGAGAAATATACGTGCATCTGCTTTTAAGTGTTTCATAGACCACGTGTGGTTTTCGAGAAAGGAATGCGGAAGTGACCAATCGATCTCCCAACCTCGTTATTATAAATATGTAGTAATTGTACTGATCTTTGATATTTAAAGTACGTGTAAAGTCATTTTTATATAAAGCATAAGAAATCGAGTGTTAAGATTACGCCTGTTTCCAAGGTTCTTTCTTTTTTTGTTTGTTTTTCTCCGCTGGAGTAATGTTTTAGCGAAAGAAAGACATAAATGAGATTGTTTTTTAATGTTGTTATGATGAAGGGATTAACATTACGATACGTGTGTGGCATTTTATTTTTGAAAAATAAGAAATTTTCGTGATATTATTTAGAGATGAGTTTATTTATTTCACGCTATGCAGGCGACAGTAAGAGTAAATTAGAGGAATTTGTGCTGTCCTAGAATAGGGAAGGTTTTTCAGTGTCACCCAAACGTAGCTTCAAGGGAGTAGAATGTTTGTTTGTTCGTTAGAATGGGACCTAGGACTGGTGAGGCAGTCTGTGACCGCGCGGCATACCCGAGATTTCACCTTTACTCTTCTTCAGAGAGACCGGAAAAGGGAAACCAACGCGTTGTAAATAAAAGGGAATTTTACAGAAAGGGGATGATTGTTTTGAAAGTGATATAGCGAATGTGATAGCGAATGAGTATGAATGACTTGGGGTATAATGGGGGGGTTGCTCTAGGGGGTGAAATCGCGGAAAGCACCGTTAGGAAGCATGATTGGGGAGTCTGCGAGGATCGTTCCCCTGCTCCGCCAGGTTCTTCTGCATGCCATATCAGAGTGTATTTATGGGAGGTGATGCGCTGTTGCAATATCTAGTGAGGGATATTTTTGAGAAAGTAATTCTCCTCCTGCCCAGATATGGTTGAGATGCCAAGTTTGTTTTATTTTTGTTTTGTCCCCTACTCCGCCATTGAGATTATTATTCGATTTCCGAGAGATTCCAAGATAGATGTTACGTGATAAAGGACGTGAATCTATGAATGATTCTTTATTTTCTTTGCTAGCTGCAGTATATACATTATTTGTCTGAAGAGATATGTTAGATTGATAAAATAAAACTTTGCGAGTTTTAGCCATGATAATGTTTTATCAAAATTATTTCAGCTTGGTCATAAAGAAAGAGTGAGAGCTGACACGAAATGACAACAAGAATGTTACACAGCTGTATCCCGTATTTGAGAGAGCAGAAGTTTATCCAGAAGCCAAAAGAACAGGGGAGAAAACAGCGCCCACATGCGCACCCCCGTAAAAGCAAACAGACAGAGCAGTTATAAGTCAAATTCGAGATAGTAAAAGAATATATATATTTTATGTTTGAATTGTTTATGTACAACTCCGTACGAGATTTTGAAACTTAAGCAAAATGCATTCTTTACTGTTGCTAATGAAATATAATTTTTGTTTTTATTATTGCATACACAGGGACAGACTTTTTATTTTTTTTCAGATTCCCGTTTTTGTTATATAGTTTTTGTATTGAAGAAATCTTTAAAATCTTATTTAAAGAGTTTTGGAAAAGATTATCTAGAGATAACTATGGTTAATCCCTATCATTTTCATGAATTTTAGATTACAATTGAGTTAATTAAAGATAATTGAGATTATTAGAGATTATTTGCTGAGTTTTAAATTTAAAACTAATGATATTTAAGTCATTATAAGACGTCTGTTAAGAAAAAGATATTTGTACTTTTGTTGATAGTAGTAAAGATATTGTCACATATGATTTTAATCTTTTGCTTTAATTTCATCAGAGTGTGTGTGCTTCGACTCAACCCTCTGATTTATAGCAAGAAAAGAGAGAGATTGTCATTATAGACGAGGATGTGTAGGCTGTTACAGTAAAGTCCTTATCAAGATTAAACAGAAAGGAATGGATTTATGCTTCGACAGTTCTGCAGTTGTACACTAAGTTCTTTTTGCTTTTATTTTTGTTAATGAGGAAATAAGAATAGCCCTCTGACAATAAACGTAAGACTCTATCGATAGTCATTGCTAACGTTTGTTCACGTTCATTTGTTTATTTATTTTATTATTAGAGATACTCTGCGACACTTTTTTATTTTCAGTACAAGTTAAAGGACAGGGCCCGTCTCAGCTGACACATGGGTGGAAACCGCAACGTATTTCAAGGTCGCCCAGTCTCTCTCTCTCTCTCTCTCTCTCTCTCTCTCTCTCTCTCTCTCTCTCTCTCTCTCTCTCTCCCCTACCTTTCACTCGACTCTGAGACTGACAGAGGCTCCGTTCAATGCTAAAAGAACGTTGCTGTCTTTGATTTTTTTTTTTTTTTTTTTTCCAGCGAAGCTAGGCGATAATTGTGCCTACATTTTATTGCAGTCGATAGATTGTTGCATGCTGTTATTGCATAAATACTGATAAGACATCGGTAGTACCGCCATTTGCATAAATGTTTGTGCCACATGTCGCAACTGTTTAGAGAATAGATAGAACTCCCATTGACAAATTGTAGAGCCAGCGAGTTGCCACTTATGCTCTATATATATATACATGTTATGACAGCAGGAATTTGAATAGTAAAAGAGACTGTGTTAGAATGAGCATTATTATGAAGTATAAGTATAGAACTCTGTTCTTACTTCTGAATGCCAGTCTCCATTGTATATATATTGATATTTCTGATTTAGTATACTTATTTTTATTGTTTATTATTCTTATTTTGATCATGATTATTAGTAATGTTATTATGTTGACTGATATTGTTGCTATCTCTCAATGGCCTGTTGCTATTATTTTTGAAAGGAAATCAGCAGTAACCTGATGATTTGTATCTTTTATCTGAATTCATACTTGATGTTACTGTAGCCACCGCTAATAAGAATGTTTCTTTAGTGGCTTTTCTCAGCATTTAATGATTGTTCTTTTTGACATTTATAGTAGAGTAATGCTATGTAGCAGTTGCTAAGCCCTAAGTATCTTGGAATAATAATCTAGTTGTGTAGACACATACCTTCCATTACCACCCTATTCCTAGGCAGCCCCGACCTGCAAGTTCTAAAAGTCTTTAGATTTTGTCCGCTCAGACAAGTCCCTAGTGCCCATTGAATAGAGATTGCAATCACTTGCAGTTGCAGGGGAGGCAAAGTATAGCCTCGATTACCAACGTATGGCCATTGTTGGTACCCTGAAGTCATAGGGAACCTTTCTTACAACTGTAGTAGTGACAGAGGTTCAAATTTTCATCCCGAGGTCTGCTTCGAAGGTACGTGTGGATTGCCGTACGGAAGAGAAATCGCTGTGACGTTGCAGGTCTCCTGCGTGGTGGTCTTAGTCAAGATCGGCCGAGGGCGGGACGAGAAAGCCAGGCTGGAAGGATTAGACAGGTGCCGATCGCTTCCTCTTTGTCTTGCCTATCGAATGGAGATAATTGATGGTAACAAACCTGGGCCTGCAGCAAGGACGGCGGGGGAGTGAAAAAAATGAAATCCCAGAGAGAAACCGTGGAATCGCGCCTAGCAAGAATTCATGAGCAAGGGACAGAGAAAACAAAGTCCTACAAACACTCTAAAAAGCCATGTAAACGAATTGATGAAATCCCAGAGAGAAAGAAGGGTATTTAAAAATCCCTTATCAGTTGTTGGAAAGAACAACCCACGCTTTAGAACTGAAAAAATGGGAAAGAAAAGGTCCCCTTTTATTACTTGTTTTACCTAATTTTAAGATAATTTTAAGCGACAACTTAGAGACTCCCTTAAAGATAGTTTTGAATAAGTGCCATTGATAAATTGTATGATTTGCACTAAGATTAATAAGTTGTTTTTCTGCTTAAATAATATTAGTGTTTTGTTTTAGCATTATTATTATTTGAATTATGATTTAATCTTTGTGTCCATTAAGTTCTCCTATCAATTGGTCTCTGAATAGTAATTGAATATGGAAATAGTGAATGTTTTAACTTTACTAAAAGTAACAAATGTTTTGTTTGAGGAGTAGTTTTTAAGGCTTAATTTTAAGACAAACCAATGCCCCCCTAATAATGATAGGAGTAGAAATTATTAAGATAAGGTTTCTTATAGAAATTACTATTGATGTTATGGTCTATATCATTTTAAATGTGTATACATGCCAATACTCTACCTCATTTGCTTGCTAATGTTCTACATGAGTCATAATTTTACTGTAACTAACTCAATTTTGTCTTTTGAAGAAACGAGAGAAGTAGATGAATTAATGTTTTGATTTAAACTGACTTTTGATCTTAATTAATGTTTGATATTAGTTACACACTGAAATTATACTGTTTAAGGTTATTTTTGTTTAAATATAAGAAAATGTTTGTATTAAAGATTTCCAACAAGGAAATAGACCCTGCATGCTCTAGTTGTCTGCAGATTTACTTTAAAACGAAAAAAAAATCATTAATATATATATGCTATGTTCGTGTAAACTGTTTAGAGTTCATAGAAATAGGATTTCTTAGATGATAGCTTAAATAATTCGGCCCCGTTTTTATTGTAAACAAATGTTAGTTTAGGATGATGAAACTGAAATAAGAGATATTTCAGTGTAGTGGGGAGGGATGTCGTAAGACTTTTGGCTAGGTATCAAAGGGAACATTGAACACTCTCTCCAGTGTTTACTAGGATGAGGCCTATGTTTAAAAGGGTCACGAAGATATATGGCTGGTCCCATGGGACTCGGCATCTGGCGTTCAAATACTTCAGGAGGGTGTGAGATATGAACAAGTCCTTTATTCCCAATATCACACACGAACACTTGTTCTAAATGTGAAGTACATGCCCGGGGGAGATACCCAATAGCAATAGGCAATTACCACCCACTCCTTTGCAATAGGCTTGTTGGAATAGCCCCTCCCCAAAATAGGCGGGAATCCACTTCGAACCTGGAGTTGATTTGCAGAACTGGATGTCAAGCCACGCCCTGCCCTTGGGGTATTTCAAGAACCACCCAAGGCAGACAGAGTTAGTTAGAACTTTGCCAGGGGCACGAATAGATCAGAGATTGAGTTAATCATAGGGTGGGGGCATTGAGGCGTCAAAGATGTGTTGTACTCTAGAATAAATTAAGATAAAGGAATCACTGCTTGTCCATTCTTACCTTGTACCCGTCTGGTACTAATAATTATAACGTAGTAAGGAAACCCTTTACGTCATATATATATATATATATATATATATATATATATATATATATATATATATATATATATATATATATATATATATATATATATATATATATATATATATATATATATATATATATATATATATATATATATATATATATATATATATATATATATATAATTTTTCTTTCTTTCTTGTACTGCAATTATGTTTAGTCATGAAAAAAAAAAAATACTTCACATCTTCCATTTGAAGTGATTATCTGAGTATTCTTTCATCTTGTACTAAAAGTCTAAAAAAATAATCTGACGGTAGTATTATTGTTGTCTACCTATGACTCTTTGTGTTTGTTTTCATTTGTTCAAATGGCAAACGTTTTGCTTATTTACACTGTTCTTGTTTTAAGTATATTTGTTAATCTGAAGACTATTTGCAGGCATAGGCTAACTTAGTCTTACTATGAGCCTTTTTCGATTGTTATTATTATTATTATTATTATTATTATTATTATTATTATTATTATTATTATTATTATTATTATTATTATTATTATTATTATTATTATCTTCACACAAACAGAAGGGGGGGCGACTTGAAAGGAAAAGGATAAGATTGGTTGTTCTTGCTTCCTTGATTCGGTTTGTAACGGTTCCCCCCCCCATCCCCGCCTTCTGACATATTTGAAAATAACTTTTGAAATATTTCTTGCAAAACAATCGACCTCTTCGTTAATAATAATAATAATAATAATAATAATAATAATAATAATAATAATAATAATAATAATAATAATAATGATAATAATTATAATAATAATGTCTGCTATTAGTTCACTGTCTGATATGACTGTCTGTTAATTTTCAGAAGAGAACCTCGCTGATGTTCTTCCCAAACGGAAGAATGTGAGTAATGTCCATTATATTATTTATTGATGTAGTCTGTTTCATTGTTACTAATACGAGTACATACTAATGCATTTAAATGCTCATGTATATATGCATTAATGCTTCATACTTTTACAAAAAAGGAATTCGTTCGTACGTGCATAAATATGTGTGTACACTTACATTCATACATAAATTATATATGACATGTCTAGATCCTGTTTATATATATATATATATATATATATATATATATATATATATATATATATATATATATATATATATATATATATATATATATATATATATATATATATATATATATATATATATATATATATAATATATATGTAGTCGCCGTGGCTCAGTCGGTAGCGTCTCCGACTCTGAGGCGTCAGGTCGAGGGTTTGCGCCCCGTCACGGTCTGAGGTTAGCAAAGGCATGCACTCAGCGTAAGGATTACATCTGCCAAAACAAGTCCTTCGCAAGAGGGCAACCGTCCTAGCCCTTGGTTGATAAGGGAGTCCGTGACGTGAAACCGGAACATTCACTATATATATATATATATATATATATATATATATATATATATATATATATATATATATATATATATATATATATATATATATATATATATATATATATATATATATATATATATATATATATATATATATATATATATATATATATATATACACGCCCACACACGCAAAGTTCGTAATATAACTTCTGAAGGTGGTGGCCGAGTCAAATAAACAAAAACAAACAAACTTTATTTCCATTTCAATACAATGGGTATTCGTCAGCCAGGGCAAGCCCCAACCCCCCACTGTGGTGTCCAACCACAGCAGTTCCTGCCAGTTAATAGCTTAAACTCTCGGTCTTGGACGGGAACCGATCTTTCGACCTCGTGAATGCGAAGCCAGCGCGTTACCACTGTACTAGCCAGCTCAAACACATGTAAATGTTTGTGAGAGTATGTGAATTTTCTTTTTTGATTACGATAAATTCTAGTGCTTATTTTATGGTCACCATATACACCCTCATGCTTCTAGCTTCGAGTGACGGTAATTCTAATTTCTTAAGCCTCGTTTCATAACTGAGATTGGGTATTTCTGGCATCAGTTTTGTAGCATATCTTTGAAGATTGTCCAGTATATTTTTATGCTTTTTCAAGTGCGAATTCCAAATGGGGGCTGCATATTCAAGCTTTGGCCTCATATAGGTTACATGAATATTTCTGAACATATCCTTGTCCATGTGCCTGAAGGTTACCCTTACATTTGGTAAGAAATCATAATGCATTACTTACTGTGCCATTTATATGCAATTCCGGAGACTAATCGGCCAATATGTTTTACTCCTAGATCTCTCTCATTCTCTGTCTCTTGAAGTTCTGCTCCTGCCATATATATATATATATATATATATATATATATATATATATATATATATATATATATATATATATATATATATATATATATATTATATATATATATATATATATATATATATATATATATATATATATATATATATATATATATACACACACACATACGCACACACGTCTCAACATCTTATGCCTCCTATATCCCCGTTGCAGAGTTGAATAGAGAGAGAAGCGTCTCTACAAGAGTGGTAATAAATCTTTTTGTTCAGAAATAATCTTGGCAAAATGTTTCTTGAGGACTTTGCTAAGATTGAAAAAAAAAATATATATCTTTTTCCAGCAACAAGTCTTCAACAGCTTGATTTGAAGCACCAGAGAAATCTTGGAAATAAACCACATAATCCAGCTAAAAGAATGAGTGTCATCAACTCCGGCCAATTCTGGAATCGGTATTTACAAACTAGATAAATACTGTCACGACTTCTGGACGTGATAGCCCTTGCTTCTCTTTCTCTCTATCTCTCTTTTTATTATTATATTTTGTTTGGTTATCGATCTCCTTAAAATTATTCACTAATAGCATTATATAAAGTTTCCAAAAGTACTGGGAAAACCCACCTGTATTGAACGTTAGCGACTTTATTAAGTTTCGTAACGAATCTCCCTCGCAGCTTGGCGACATTTGGCTAATTTTTTGTTAAATTTCTAAATTTTGGCGTAAGAGTTGCCGACTGCAAACGCGCTTGCGTATATTAGGCGTTGTTGTGTAACAACGCCTAATATACCCAACGCCTAATATTCCACGGCAGGGAAGACTGAAAAAGAATAGACTTAACAGTGACAAATTACGTAGCAATGAAAATGCGAAGAAAATAACCTCCACCAAAGGCTGTGCTATACCTGAATCTGATGACGAGGGAAAAGAACTGACCGAAGATTCAATACCCTCAAGAGAAGAGACCTTAGACTGGGCCGATGGGGCTGAATAGAGTGAGAATTTGTAGATCATTAGCAATGATAGAGATGAAGAAGAAATGCCCCAGAATGATGGCAAAACTGACACTGAAAAAAGGAGGAAGAGGAAAAGCCAGAGTGGCATCAGTGACTTACCAAATGGACACATAGAATTAGAGGACGGTCTATAACAGTGCCATCTAACACCTGTTAAGGAGACAAATCCTTAGCCAGAGATAGCCAGGTAGGTTGGTTAGTTGGCCAGATAGATACTTAGTTAGATAGATAGATAGTTATCTAGCTAGCTAGATAGAAAGTTAGTTAGTTAATTATTTAGTTATATAGATAGATAGATGGATAAATAGACAGATAGATAGATAGTTTGTAATATAGATAGATATATGGTTAGTTAGATAGATTGATAAGTAGATAGTTACATAGACAGATTTATAGTTAGGTAGCTAGCTAGTTAAGTAGTTAGATAGTTATTTAGACAGATAGTTAGATGGATAGGTATATAGTTATTTAGATAGATAGTTACATAGATAAATAGGTAGATCGTTAGTTAGATGGATAAATAGATAGGTAGATATTTAGTTAGACAGATTGTTAGATAATTAGTTAGGCAGATAGATAGAGTTAGATAGATAGCTTAGTTAATTAGTTTATTTAGTTTAGCTACTTTAGTTAGTAAGTTTAGTTAGTTTAGCTATTTAATATAGTTATTTATCGTAGTTGTCAGATTAGTTTAGATTTTTTTTTTTTTTAAGAGTGTGACACCGGGACAGGCAGAAACTGCCCTCATCAACAAAGGCCCGGGCACGAGAAAATACCAAGACGAAGGAAAAGAAAAAGTTAAGGGCAAGGCAGAGATGAGGTAATGTCACACAAAGGAAAACGACAGACAGAAAAAACAGTCAAAGTAAAGAGGACCCAGAGATATGGAGGACTAGGCTCTGAGATGACGATAGATCTGCTTTTTGAAGGATGAAAGGTCATAAGAACTAGGAAAGACAGAAGGAGGAAGAGAGTTCCAGAGTCTGGAGGTAGATGGGAAGAAGCAGTCGCTGCACCGACCAATCCGCGAGCTACAAATCTCGACACAGTACCTGTGAGATGAGGCCGCTTGGCGAGTGTTACGCGGCCTCGGCAGTGGAGGAGGGATGCAACTCGCCAACTCATCAGAGCAGCGATGGAAATAGTAGCGATAGAAAAGCGAAAGGGAAGATACCTTACGGCGAAGAGAGAGAGAATCCAAGTTAGAAGTAAGAGAAGGATCATTAATAAGTCTGACTGCCTTAGATTGAACCCTATCAAGAAGATAAGTAAAGGAAGAAGCACCCCAGATGTGTGAGCAGTATTCTAAGCAGGGGCGGATAAGACCTTTGTAAATTTTAAGTAACTGCAATGAGGAAAAGTAATAACGAAAACGAAACAAAACCCCCAATTTTTTGGATGAAGATTTAGAAATTTGGATTATGTGATTCCTCCAAGACAAGTTAGAGGCTATGTGGATTCCTAATATATTGATAGAGTTAAGAGGGTAAATTTCATTAGTTTCGAAGACAATAGGGTTATCTGGAGGAGAAGAAGATAAAGAGATAGCCAGAAACTGTGTCTTGGAGGCATTGAATTTAACTAAATTTTGAGTGCCCCATTCAGATACTCTCTGCAAATCGGAGTTAAGAGTAGAAGAAAGAGTGATACGAGATTGATTACGAGTAACAGATGAAGGTTGTGAAGAAAAGGCAGAGGAAAAGTGAAGGGTAGAGTCATCGGCAAAGGCATGAAGAAGAGAGGAAGATGGGGACTGTAGAAGATCATTGATGAAGAGAAGGAAGAGAGTAGGTGAAAGAACAGAGCCCTGTGGAACACCACTGGACACAGAGAAAGGGCTAGATGTCGCGCCATCAACAACTACAGATATAGAACGGTCAGTAAGAAAACTGGAAATCAGAGAACAGAAAGAAGGGGTAAAGCCGTAGGCAGGGAGTTTGGCCAACAGAGCCTTGTGCCAGACTCTGTCAAAAGCCTTAGAGATATCAAGGGCGACGACAAAGGATTCACCATAGTTCCTCAGAGAAGATGACCATACATGAGTAAGATAGGACAGGAGATCACCAGTGGATCTTGCCTTGCGGAAGCCGTACTGGTGATCGGAGATAAGTGAGTTAGATTCAAGGCATTTCAAGAAGTGAGCATTGAGCAAAGTTTCAAAAACTTTAGCAATAGAGGAGGTTAGAGCAATAGGTCGGTAGTTAGAAGGAATAGAGCGGTCACCCTTCTTAGGAACAGGTTGAACTAGAGCATGCTTCCAAGATGAAGGATAGATACTGGTTGACAGAATGAGGCGAAAAAGATGGCAAAGCACGGGAGCCAGTTCATCTGCAAATTCCTTAAGGAACCTTGCAGGGATACCATCGGGACCAGATGCCTTGTTTGTCTTTAGAGAGCGAAGAACCTTATGAACTTTGCGTGAAGAAAGGATAAGGGAGGGCATAGGGTTAGAGAGGGGAAAGGACTGAGGAACAGGTGTGCTGGAATCGTTGATAGAAGAGTTGGCAGAAAAATGAGAGCCAAAGAGAGTGGCTTTGTCAGTGGGAGAGCAAGCTATAGAACCATCAGAACGAATGAGAGGGGGAAAGCTTGAGTTACAGAAGTTTTTGGAGAGGTTTTTGGCTAAGGACCAGAAGCATTTGTCAGTGGGAGAGGAGTTAAGATCATCAACTTTCCTTCTTATAAAGGAAGCCTTAGACCTCCGAATCTGAGCTGTACAGCGATTCCTAGCTATAATAAAAGCAGAGCGAGTTAAATCGGAAGGAGAGGCTTGGTAAGATCAGTGAGCCTGATTCCTAGCCTGGATAGCCATGGAGCAGGCATGGTCAAACCAAGGTTTAGGGGGAGAGAAAGTTTTTGTAGAAGAGGGGATGTACGCCTCCATTCCCGCGGTCATGATCTCGGCAACTTTTACAGCTACCCAATCAGGGTTGCGGGACCGAAAGCAGTAGTCATCCCATGGAAAGTCAAAGAGAAAGTTACGCAAATTTTCATATTGAGTTCGCTCGAAGTGCCAAAGGCGGCATTGAGTAGGAGGGATTGGTGGTGGGGGATCGAAAATGGAAGAGACAGAGATCATGGAGTGGTCAGATTTACCAAGAGGAGAAAGCACGGAATAAGAGTAGTTTGAAGGGTTAGAGGTAAAAAAAGGTCAAGAATGTTAGCAGCATGTTCGTGACGATCAGGAACACGAGTAGGATGTTTAATAAGTTATTTAGTTTTGTTAGATAGTTTAATTAGATAGAGAGATAGTTGGTTAGGTAGATAGTTAGATAGATAGATATATAATTGGTTTAGGTAATTATCTTAGTTACTTTATTGATTTAGTTAGTTAATATAGTTAATTTAATTAGTTCCTTAGTTTAGTTAGTTAATGTAGTTATATTAGTTAGTTCATGTAGCTAGATTAGATAGGTACTTAGTTAGCTTAGTTAGTTATTTTAGTTTAGTTTAGTTAGTATAGTTAATTCAATTAGTTACTTTAGTTAGATTATTTGATTAGTTTAGTTAGTTTGTTTAGTTAGTTTAGTTTGTTAATTTACTTTAGTTAGTTTAATTAGTTAGTTCAGTTAATATAAAGTTAGTTAATTAATAAGTTAGTTAATTAAATTCTAGTCAGATAGTTATTTAGTTAGTTTATTTACTTTGTTTACTTAGTTTATCTAGTTAGTTGTTTAGTTAATAAGTTACTTACTTTGGCTAGTTACTTAGTTTAGCTAAGTAGATAGTTACTTAATTTAGTTAGTTACTTTGTTTACTAGGTAGTACTTAGTTTAGTTTGTTACTTAGTTTAGTTTGTCAGTAAATTACTTATATTAGTTAGTTTATAGCTAGATAGTGTTTAGTTTAGTTTAGCCAGTGAGTTAGTTTAGCTACTTTGATTAGGTTAGTCAGCATAGTTTAGTAATTAGTATAGTCAGCTTAGTTAGATAGTTAAGTTAGTTAGCTAGTTCAGCAAGTTTAGCTACTTTAGTAGGTTAATTTTGTTTGTTATTTTAGTTAGTGTTAGTTAGGCAGCTAGTTTAGTCAGATAGATAGTTAGTAAGTTTAGTTAGTTTGTTTGATTAGTTTATGTAGCTTAGTTAGCTTGGTAGTTTACTTTAGTTAGATAGTTATTTTAGCTTAATTAGTTATACCTTAGCTTATTTAGTTTAGTTGCTTTAGTTAATTTAGTTTAGTTTGTATGTTAGTTTAGCTACTTTAGTTAGTTTTTAGTTTGTATAGTAATTTAGTTTTAGTTAATTACTTTAGTTAGTTATTTAGTTATCTATTTCAGTAAGGTAGTTACTTAGCGTAGTTTGTTTTTTAGTTACTTAGATTAGTTAATTATGTAGTTTGTGTAGTTACTTAGTTTAGTTAATTTGATGGTTAATTTAGTTTGTTAGTTAGTTAATTACTCAGTGAAGATAGTTACTTATTTTAGTTATTTATTTAGATATTTATTTTATTAGTTAGTTACTTAGTTTAGTTAGTTAGTTTCATTGCATTAGTTAGTTAGTAACTAATTTAGCTTAGTCAATATAGTTAATTTAGTTAGTTTACATGGTTATTTAGTTTAGTTAGCTTATTTAATTACTTAGTATATTTAGCTAGTTTCTTACATTAGTTAGTTACTAAGCTTATGTAGTTACTTTGTTTAGGAAGTTATTTAGTTTAGTTAGACTAAGTAATTAGTTTAGAGTTAGTTACATTGTTAATTAGTTGTTTAGTAGTTTAATTTAGTTAGTTAGTTACTTAGTGTCATTATTTAGTTTAGTTATTTGAGTAAGTTAAGTTAGTAAAATTGTTTTTATTAAATTAGGTAGTTAGTTAGCCTGTTAGTTAGTTTAGCTAGTTGGTCACTTTAGTTACTTAGTTTAGTTTGTTACATATCTTAGTTAGTAGGATATTTAGTTAGTTTAATTAGTTCGTACATTTATTTAATTATTTATTTAGTTGCTTTGTGTAATTAGTTTAGTTACTTATTTGGCTATTAGTTAGTTTAATTAGTTATTTAGTTAGTTTGCTTAGTTAGTTTGGTAGTTGTTTTGTTTATTTGGTTAGTTAGTTAATACAGTCTAATTAGTTAATAGATACTTAGTTTTAGTTAGTTACTTAGCATAGTTAGTTACTTTAGTAGTTAAGTTCCTTAGTTGGGTTGGTTTGTTAGCTTCTTAGTTTGGTTGATTAGTTAGTTAAGGTAGATAGTTAGTTAGCTTAGTTAGTCACTTAGTTTATTAGTTTGTTACTTAGTTATTTAGTTTGTGAGTTACTTAGCTAAGTTAGTTCATTGGTAAATTAGTTTAGTTAGGTATTTAGTTAGTTTGTTAGTTACTTATTTTACTTAATTAGTTAGTTTTAGTTTGCTTGTTTAGTTAATCTTGGTTATTAGTTTGATAAGTTAGTTTTAGTTAGTAATAGTTAAGTTTTAATTAGTTAGCTAGTGTTAGTTTGGTATAGGTTGTTAGTTTCAGTGAGTATGCTAGTTTTAGCTAGTTATATTTAGTTAGTTTCAGTTAGATAATTTTACTTAACTATAGTTGGTTAGTTAGCTTTATTTAGTTAGCTTTAGTTAGCTATTTACTTTTAGTTAGTTACCTTTGGTTAGTTAGTTACCTTTAATTAGTTAGTTCATGTAGTTACTTATTTTAGTTATTTTGTGTGTGCATTTAGCTAGTCTACTTAGCTTAGTTGGTTAGTTGCTATAGTTAGTTTAGTTAGTTAATTGTTAGGTAAGTTAGGTTAGTTACTAGCTTAGTTAGTTTAGTTACTTAGTATACTTAGTAACTAGTTAATTGTGTTAGTTCATTAGTTTAGTTAGTCTTGTTAGATAGTAAAATCAGTTAGCTCATTAGTAGTGTTAGTTAATTAGCTTAGTTAAATTATTTATTTTAGTAAGTTTAGCTAGTACAGTTATTTTTTATAAGTTTAGCTAGTACAGTTATTTTTTTATAAGTTTAGCTAGTACAGTTATTTTTATAAGTTTAGCTAGTACAGTTATTTTAGTTTGTTAGGTTATTATTATTTACTTTAGTTAGTTAGTTTAGTTAGCAGAATTAGTTTAGCTAGTTAAGTAGTTAGTGTGTTCTTTATTTATTTAGTTATATAGTTAACTAGTTTCATTAATTAGTTTAGATATTTAACTTAGTATGTTATTTAGTTACTTATTTATGTAATTTAGTTAGTTACTTAGGTTAGTTAGTTATTTAATTACTTAGCTTAATTAGTTACTTAGTTTAGTTAGTTAGAAAGCTGCTTAACATAGTTCGTGCATTGTTAGCGGCTTAGTAAATTTAGTTATTTAGTTTAGTTAGTTAGATAATTAGCTACTGAATTTAGTTCCTTAGTTTGGTAGTCACATACTAAGTTTTAGTTAGTTACATAGTTTACTTTGTTACTCAGCTTAGTTAGTAGTTTTTAATATAGTTTCTTAGTTATTTAGTGACTTAAGTTGTTATTTAAGTAGTTAATTTGTTCGTTACTTTAGTTAGATACTTAGTTTACTTAATTAGTGAGCTAGTTTAGGTAATTATTAAGTTAGTTACTTAGTTTAGTAAGTTTTTAATTAGTTAGCTGGTTAGTTTTAGTTAGTTTAAATTTTGTTACTTTTAGTTTGTTCTCTAGTTTTAGTTAGCTAGTTAGTTTTAGTTATTTAGTCACTAAGTTTAGTTAGTTAAGTAGCTAGTTTAGTTAATAGTTAGTAAAATTAGTTAGTTAGCTTAATTTGTTACTTTAGTTAGTTAATTAGTTAGGATAGTTATTTTAGTTAGTTTGATTAGTTAAAAATTAAGTTAGTTCATTCCTTTATTTAGTTAGTTTAGTTACCTTTGTAAATTTAGTTGGTCAATGTACATAGTAAAGTTAGTTTTAATTGATTTGCTTTGTTTACTTATCGAGGTATTTTAGTTTACTAAACTTAGTTACTTTTCTTACTTAGTTAGTTACTTTTTTTTATGAGTGTGACACCGGGACAGTCAAAAACTGCCCTAATCAATAAAGGCCCGGGCACAAGAAAACACCAAGACAAAGGAAAAGAAAATAGTTAAGGACAAGGCAGAGATGAGGTAATATCTCACAAAGGAAAACGACAGACAGAAAAAAAGAGTCAAAGTACAGAGGACCCAGAGATATGGAGGACTAGGCCCTGAGATGACGATTGATCCACTTTTTGAAGGATGATAGGTCATAAGAATTAGGAAAGACAGGAGGAAGAGAGTTCCAGAGTCTGGAGGTAGATTGGAAGAAGCAGTTGGTGCACCGACCAATCCGCGAGCTACAAATCTCCACACAGAACCTGTGAGATGAGGCCTCTTGGCGAGTGTTACGCGGCCTCAGCAGTGGGTGAGGGATGCAACTCGCCAATTCATCAGAGCAGCGATGGAAGTAGTAGTGATAGAAAAGAGAAAGGGAAGATACCTTATGGTGAAAAGGGAGAGAATCCAGATTAAAAGTAAGAGAAGGATCATTAATGAGTCTGACTGCCATAGATTCAACCCTATCAAGGAGATAAGTTTAAGAAGAAGCACCCCAGATGTGTGATCAGTATTCTAAGCAGGGATGGATAAGACATTTATAAATTTTAAGTAGCTGTAAAGAGGAAAATTAATGACGAAAACGAAACAAACCCCCCAATATTTTGAATGAAGATTTAGAAATTTGGATTATGTGCTTCCTCCAAGACAAGTTAGAGGCTATATGGATTCCTAATATGTTGATAGAATTAAGATGGTAATTTTCGTTTGTTTCTTAGACAATAGGGTTATCAGGAGGAGAAGAAGATAAAGAGATAGCCAGAAAACTTTGTCTTGGAGGCACTGAATTTAACTAAATTTTGAGTGCCCCATTCAGATACTCTCTGCAAATCGGAGTTAAGAGTAGAAGAAAGAGTGATACGAGATTGATTACGAGTAACAGATGAAGGTTGTGAAGAAAAGGCAGAGGAAAAGTGAAGGGTAGAATCATCGGCAAAGGCATGAAGAAGGGAGGACGATGGGGATTGTAGAAGATCATTGATGAAGAGAAGGAACAGAGTAGGTGAAACAACAAAGTCCTGTGGAACACCACTGGAAACAGAGAAAGGGCTAGATGTCGCACCATCAACAACTAAAGATATAAAACGGTCAAAAAGAAAACTGAAAATCAGAGAACAGAGAGAAGGAGTAAAGCCATAGGTAGGGAGTCTGGCTAACAGAGCCTTGTGCCAGACTCTGTCAAAAGCCTTATAGATATGAAGGGCGACGACAAAGGATTCCCCATAGTTCCTCAGAAAAGATGACAACACATGAGTAATATATATATATATATATATATATATATATATATATATATATATATATATATATAT
>JAXCGZ010013315.1:7500-15000 GCA_037179515.1 Halocaridina rubra | reverse complement strand
CTTTTTCAAGTGCGGATTCCAAAAGGGGGCTGCATATTCGAGTTTTGGCGTCACATAGGTTACATAAATATTTCTGAACATTTCCTTGTCCATGTGCCTGAAGGCTACCCTTACATTTGATAAGAATGCATATGCTGCCCTTACTACGCCATTTATATGTATTTCTGGAGACAAATCTGCCAGTATGTTTACTCCTAGATCTCTCTCATTTTCTGTCTCTTGAAGTTGTACTCCAGCCACCGAGTAGTCAAGCTTGGGCCTTCTTGCACTTGTACCCATTCTCATTACCTTACATTTTGAGGTATTGAATTTCATTAGCCACTTTTCTGACCACTCATGCAGATTATTTAGATCCTCCTGAAGTTCTCTACCATTGTTCTCGTTTTTTACTTTCTTCACAATCTTTGCATCATCTGCAAACATATTCATGAATGAATTTACAGACACTGGTATGTCATTTACATATACAAGGAACAAAAGTGGCCCTAAAACTGAACCCTGTGGAACTCCACTACTAACTCTTCTCCATTCAGACACTGAGTGTCTTACTCTAACCCTCTGTTCCCTTCCTTCTAAGTAAGTTTTTATCCATTCCAAGACATTTCCACCTATTCTAGCCATTGATTGCAGCTTCCTAATAAGTCTCCCATGTGGAACAGTGTCAAACGCTTTCTGGAAGTCTAGGAATATGCAATCTGCCCAGCCCTCTCTTTCCTGTAAGATTTGGTGTGTGTGTATATGTGTGTATGCATATATATAAGTGGAAAGAACCAATAACTTTTTGGTTAACATGAATACCACAAACTCTCTCTCTCTCTCTCTCTCTCTCTCTCTCTCTCTCTCTCTCTCTCTCTCTCTCTCTCTCTCTCTCTCTCTCTCTCTCTCTCTCTCTCTCTCTCTCTCTCTCTCCAAGAGTTCATGCAAGAAAGGCAAGTTAGAGATCGAGAGAGAATGAGAGATTTCTCTCTCTCTCTCTCTCTCTCTCTCTCTCTCTCTCTCTCTCTCTCTCTCTCTCTCTCTCTCTCTCTCTCTCTCGATCGATCGATCGATCGATCGATCGATCGATCGAGAGAGAGAGAGAGAGAGAGAGAGAGAGAGAGAGAGAGAGAGAGAGAGAGAGAGAGCTGATTCAGATGTTGTGAGCGTACTCTGCATGTCAAAAGGGATAAAAGGGATATTATAAAATAAGAAAAATGAAACTATTGACCATGAGAAATAAACTTTACCCAACGTCAAGAACGTAAAAGAACCAAATTAAAATACCCAACGCATATGTAATCAACAGCCAAATAAATAAATAAATAAATATATATATATATATATATATATATATATATATATATATATATATATATATATATATATATATATATATATATATATATATATATATATATATATATATATATATATATATATATATATATATATATATATATATATATATACATATATATATATATATACATATATATATATATATATATATATATATATATATATATATATATATATATATATATATATATATATATATATATATATATATATATATATATATATATATATATATATATATATATATGGATTCGGTTTTACGTCACGAACTCCTTTTTCTACTAAGGGCTAGGACGGTTTCCTTCTTACGAAGGACTTGTTTTGGCAGATGTAATCGTTACCCTGAGTGTAAGCCCTTACTAACCTCAGTCCGTGACTGGGCCCGAACCCTCGACCTGCCGCCTCAGAGTCGCGGACGCTACCATTTTGCCATGGAGACTACTCTCTCTCTCTCTCTCTCTCTCTCTCTCTCTTTCTCTCTCTCTCTCTCTCTCTCTCTCTGTATATATATATATATATATATATATATATATATATATATATATATATATATATATATATATATATATATATATATATATATATATATATATATATATATATATATATATATATATATATATATATATATATATATATATATATATATATATATATATATATATATATATATATATATATATATATATATATATATATATATATATATATATATATATATTATATATATATGTCGGAGTGTTTATCACTACGTTATAATTATTAGTACCAGATGGGTACAAGGTAAGAATGGACAAGCAGTGATTCCTTTATCTTAATTTATTCTAGAGTACAACACATCTTTGACGCCTCAATGCCCCCACCCTATGACTATCACAATCTATGATCTATTCGTGCCCCTGGTACTATTCTGACTAACTGTCGCTCTCTGACTGTCCTCTGGCTGCCATGGGGATACTTGAAATACCCCAAAGGCAGGGCGTGTCGCTAAATCTACTTCTGCCAATTGCTTTCAGGTTCAAAGAGAAGCCCTTCCCCTTGTGGGACGGGCTATTTCAGTTGGCCTATAGAACGGAAAAGTTCCAGGTCAGAGCGTGGCAATTGGGTATCCCTCCAGGGCATATAGGGTTACTTGTGATTTTAGGCAGGGCCACATTCTGGGTCTTTCCCACACTCTTGAGGCACTTGGTGCCGGGTGGCTAAGCCCTCTGCTAAAGCACCTGGGTTCAGCCAGGTGCTAAGCCCTATGGATCCGGCCAGGCGCTAAGCCCTATGGATCTGCTTACCGTACCCAGATAAACAACTGGGAGAGTATTCTATTTCACCCTTGACCTCTAGCCTCTCACGTTTCTCTTCACGACTTGTTACAGTTTCAGATTCTGACTTCAGCAAGGCTTCAGTCATGCGACATCCCTCCCAACCAAAACTGAAATATCTTTTATTTCAGTCGAAGCATGGGCTATCTTTTGAGAGCTCTTGGATATATCCTAGCTAACACTAGTTTACAATGAAAATTGGCCGAATTATTTAAGCTATTATCTAAGAATTCCTAGTTCTATGAACACTAAACAATCTTTAGTACAAACATTCCTATATTCAACAAATAAAATTAACTTTAATCATTAGGATTTCAGTGTGTAACTACTCATTATTAAACACTAATTAAGATCACAAGTTAGTTTAGATCATGACGTTACTGTGTCTACTTCTCTCCTTTTTCAAAAGATTTACAAAAGTTGGTTAGCTACAGTAAAAAGATAAATCATGTAGAACATTTGTATGTACAAACATTTAAAATGTGATAGACAATAACATAAATGGAAACTTCCTATCGTTACTATGGGGCATTGATTTGTCTTAAAATTTGGCCTTAAAAAACTACTCCTGAAACAAACTATTGGTTACGATGTGAAAAGTCAGAAAACATTCATCATTCCAATGTGCAATTCCTATTCAGAGACAAACTAATATGAGAACTTAATGAACACAAAGATTAACTCATGATTCAAACAATGATAATGCTAAAGCAAAACACTAATATTATATTTAAGCAGAAGACAACTTATTACTGTCGGTGCAAATCATACAATCCATCAAAGGCACTTATTCAAAACTATCTTTAAAGGAGTCTCTGAGTTGTCGCTTAAAATTATCTTAAAACTAGGTAAAACAAATAATAAAAGGGGACCTTTTCTTTCCCATTCTAAAGCGTGGGTTGTTCTTTCCAACAGCTAATAAGAGATTTTTAAATACCCTTCTTTCTCTCTGGGATTTCATTAATTCGTTTACATGGCTTTTTAGAGTGTTTTTAGGACATTTAAGACTTTTGTTTTCTCTTTCCCTTGCTCATGAATTCTTGCTAGGCGTGATTCCACGGTTTCTCTCTGGGATTTCATTTTTTCACTCCCCTGCCGTCCTTGCTGCAGGCCCAGGTTCTTACTCTACTATAAATTATCTCCTTTTCCAAGATAGGCAAGACAAAGAGGAAGCGATCGATGCACCTTTCTAATCCTTCCAGCCTGGCTTTCTCGTCCTACCCTCGGCCGATCTTGACTAAGACCACCACGTAGGAGACCTGCAACGTCACAGCGATTTCTCTTCAGTACTGCAATCCACACGTACCTTCGGAGCAGACCTCGGGATGAAAATTTGAACCTATGTCACTACTACAGTTGTAAGAAAGGTTCCCTATGACTTCTGGGTACCAACAATGGCCCTACGTTGGTAATCGAGGCTATACTTTGCCTCCCCTGCAACTGCAAGTGATTGTAATCTCTATTCAATGGGCAACAGGGACTTGTTTGAGCGGACAAAATCTAAAGACTTTTAGAACTTGCAGGTCGGGACTGCCTAGAAATAGGGTGGTAATGGAAGGTATGTGTCTACACAACTAGGTTATTATTCCAAGATACTTAGGGCTTAGCTGAGAAACTGCTACATAGCATTACTCTACTATAGACATCAAAAAGAACAATCATTAAATACTGAGAAAAACGACTAAAGAAATATTCTTATTAGCAGTGGCTACAATAACATCAAGTATGAATTCAGATAAAAGATACAAATCATCAGGTTACTGCTGATTGCATTTCAAAAATAACAGTTACAGGCCATTGAGAGATAGCAACAATATCAGTCAACATAATAATAACATTACTAATAATCATGATCAAAATAAGAATAATAAACAATAAAAATAAATATACTAAATCAGAAGTATCAATATATATACAATGGAGACTGGCATTCAGAAGTAAGAACAGAGTTCTATACTTATATTTCATAGTAACGCTCATTCTAACACAGTCTCTTTTACTATCCAAATTCCTGCTGTCATAATCTATGTATATATATATAGAGCATAAGTGGCAACTCGCTGGCTCCACAATTTGTCAATGGGAGTTCTATCTATTCTCTAAACAGTTGCGACATGTGGCAAAAATATTTATGCAAATGGCGGTACTACCGATGTTTTATCAGTATTTATGCAATAACAGCATGCAACAATCTATCGACTGCAATAAAATGTAGGCACAATTATCGCCTAGCTTCGCTGGAAAAAAAAACAAAAAGAAGAATCAATGACGGCAACATTCTCTTAGTATGGAAAGGAGCCTCTGTCAGTCTCAGAGTCGAGTGAAAGGTAGGAGAGAGAGAGAGAGAGAGAGAGAGAGAGAGAGAGAGAGAGAGAGAGAGAGAGAGAGAGAGAGAGAGAGAGAGTCTGGGCGACCTTGAAATACGTCGCGGTCTCCACCCTGTGGTCAGGCGAGATGGGTTTCTTTCCTATAAATGTACTGAAAATAAAAAATTGTCGCAGAGTATCTCTAATAATAAAATAATAAATAAACAAATGAAAGTGAACAAACGTTAGCAATGACTATCGATAGAGTCTTACGCTTATTGTCAGAGGGCTATTCTTATTCCCTCATTAACAAAAACAAAAGCAAAAAGAACTTAGTGTACAACTGCAGAAATGTCGAAGCATAAATCCATTCCTTTCTGTTTAATATTGCTAAGGACTTTACTGTAACAGCATACACATCCTTGTCTATAATGACAATCCTTTTCTTGCTATAAATCAGAGGGTTGAGTCAGAGCGCACACACTCTGATGAAATTAAAGCAAAAGATTAAAATCATATGTGACAATATCTCTACTACTATCAACAAAAGTACTAATATCTTTTTCTTAACAGACGTCTTATAATGACTTAAATATCATTAATTTTAAATTTAAAACTCAGCAGATAATCTCTAATAATCTCAATTATCTTAATTAGCTCAATTGTAATCTAAAATTCATGAAAATGATAGAGATTAACCATAGTTATCTCTAGATAATCTTTTCAAAACTCTTTAAGTAAGATTTTAAAGATTTCTTCAATACAAAAAGAACTATATAACAAAAACGGGTATCAACGAATATAAAAAGTCTATCTCTGTGTATGCAATAATAAAAAACAAAAAGTATATTTCATTAGCAACAGTAAAGAATGCATTTTGCTTAAGTTTCAAATTCTCGTAAGGAGTTGTACATGAACAATTCAAAGAGAAAATATATATATATATTCTTTTACTATCTCGAATTTGACTTATTTAAATTACTATACAACAGAATTTCCTCCAGAACAGGGAGAGGTTCGACTTATAACTGTTCTGTCTGTTTGCTTTTACGGGGGTGCGCATGTGGGCGCTGTTTTCTCCCCTGTTCTTTTGGCTTCTGGATCAACTTCTGCTTTCTCAAATACGGGAAACAGCTGTGTAACATTCTTGTTGTCATTTCGTGTCAGCTCTCACTCTTTCTTTATGACCAAGCTGAAATAATTTTGATAAACATTATCATGGCTAAAACTCGCAAAGTTTTATTTTATCAATCTGACTTATCTCTTCAGACAAATAATGTATATACTGCAGCTAGCAAAGAAAATAATCATTCATAGATTCACGTCCTTTATCACGTAACATCTATCTTGGAATCTCTCGGAAATCGAATAATAATCTCATTGGCGGAGTAGGGGACAAAACAAAAATAAAACAAACTTGGCATCTCAACCATATCTGGGCAGGTGGAGAATCATTTTCTCAAAAATATCCCTCACTAGATATTGCAACAGCGCATCACCTCCCATAAATATACTCTGATATGGCATGCAGAAGGACCTGGCGGAGCAGGGGAACGATCCCCGTAGAGAGACCCCAATCATGTTTCCTAACGGTGCTTTCCGCGATTTCACCCCCTAGAGCAACCCCCCCATTATACCCCCAGTCATTCATACTCATTCGCTATCACATTCGCTATATCACTTTCAAGACAATCATCCGCTTTCTGTAAAATTCCTTTTTATTTACATGTTAGTTTCCCTTTCCTTATCTCTCTGAAGGAGAGTAAAGGTGAAATCTCGGTTGGCCGCACGGTCACAGACTGCCTCACCAGTCCTAGGTCCCATTCTAACGAACAAACAAACATGCTACTCCCTTGAAGCTACGTTTGGGTGACACTGAAAAACCTTCCCTATTCTAGGACAGCACAAATTCCTCTAATTTACTCTTACTTTCACCTGCATAGCGCAAAATTAAAAAAACTCATCTCTAAATAATATCACGAAAATTTCTTATTCTTCAAAATAAGCATGCCACACACGTATCGTAATATTAATTCCCCATCAAAACAACATTTAAAAGAACAATCTGTCATTTATGTCTTTCTTTCGCTAAAACATTACTCCCGCGGAGAAAAAACAAACAAAAAAAGAAAGAACCTTAAAAACAGGCGCAATCTTAACACTCGATTTCTTATGCTTTAAGAAATTTATATAAAAATGACTTTACACGTACTTAAAATATCAAAGATCAGTACAATTACTACATATTTATAATAACGAGGTTGGGAGATCGATTGGTCATTTCCGCATTCCTTTCTCGAAAATCACACGTGTTCTAAGTAAAACCTTAAAACAGATTCAAGTATATTTCTCACTATAATTCTTACGCTTAAGAAATTAATATACTGTAATAGTGATTGCACGTATATTAAATTTGTCAGTTAAAAATCGATACATTCGCGTTCTTAAAATTCAATATAAGCATTAATGCAAATAAATGGAACACACTTCCAACGCAATTTCTTTCTATTACTCAAATTATAACAAAAAATGGAGTTTAT
>JAXCGZ010013315.1:0-2500 GCA_037179515.1 Halocaridina rubra | reverse complement strand
ATGAGGAAAGTCATATAGGTACTATTGAAGTCATAAACTCAGTTGTTAACATGGCACGGGAAAAAAAATGTAGGATTTTGATTATGGGAGACTTTAATCATAAAGAGATAGATTGGATAAATCTTGACCCACACAGTGGTGAGGACTCATTCGGGGCAAGATTCCTAGATTGCGTACAAGGGAATTTCCTACACCAACATGTAATGGAACCAATAAGAGCCAGGGGTGGGGATGAGCCATCACTACTTGATCTAGTGTTCACAGATAATGTGTTGGATATTGAAAAAATTGAGTATGAAACACCAATTGGAAAGAGTGACCACTGTGTGTTGTTGATGGAGTATATCATTGAAAGTATTCTTCCTGAGAGTAGAGGCACTTAGAACATGAGGAGGAACTATCCGAAAGGAGATTACATCAAAATGAAAGAGCTTTTTACAGGTATTGACTGGAGAACCTTATTTTACAACAAATCTGTACAAGAAATGTATGACATCTTTTGTGAGAAATATGGGAAGATAGTAGATTGCTGCATACCTGTCACCAAAGTAGGTGTAATTCATGCCAGAGAGAAATGGTTCGATAATGGGTGTAAAAGAGCTAAGGAGTGGAGAGACAAATGCTGGAAAAGGTATAGGAGGAGAAAAAACATAAATGCCTGGCAAACCTACAAAAGAGCAAGAAATGATTACCTAAGTAAAAGGAGAGAGGCAGAGAGAGACTATGAGAGGGACATCACCAGGAAGGCTAAAGAAAATCCCAAGCTTTTCCACAGCTTTATCAGAGGAAAACTGAAGGTAAAAGAACAGGTTTTAAGGCTAAAGAGAGCGGATGGAAGCATCACTGAGACGGATGAAGAGATCTGCAAAGAATTGAATAAGGAGTTTCAGTCAGTATGTACATTAGAAAATACCCCACCCCCTCAGATTGCAGTGATAGAAGCTCAAGGGCCGGTATTAGAGAACATCAACCTTACAGCCACAGAGGTATGCAAAGCGCTGATGGATTTAGATGTTCATAAAGCTACAGGTCCTGATGACATATCCCCTCATGTGCTTAAAAATTGCGCAAACTCAAGATCAGTGGCACTAAGTATCATATTTAAAAAGTCACTGGAGTCAGGGGAGATTCCAAGATGCTGGAAACAAGCAAATGTGATACCTATCTTCAAAAAGGGAAGGAGGGATACGGCTCTGAACTATAGACCAGCATAGTTTGCAAAGTTATGGAGAAACTTCTAAGGAAACATATCTCTCTTCACTTGGAATCCTTCAACTTTTTGTCAGTAAGGCAACATGGCTTCAGAGATGGTAGATCAACAGTAACAAACTTATTAGAATTTTATGATGAGGTAAGCCGAATCTTACAGGAAAGAGAGGGCTGGGCAGATTGCATATTCCTAGACTTCCAGAAAGCGTTTGACACTGTTCCACATGGGAGACTTATTAGGAAGCTGCAATCAATGGCTAGAATAGGTGGAAATGTTTTAGATTGGATAAAAACTTACTGAGAAGGAAGGGAACAGAGGGTTAGAGTAAGACACTCAGTGTCTGAATGGAGAAGAGGTAATAGTGGAGTTCCACAGGATTCAGTTTTAGGGCCACTTTTGTTCCTTGTATATGTAAATGACCTACCAGAGTCTGTAAATTCATTCATGAATATGTTTGCAGATGATGCAAAGATTGTGAAGAGAGTAAAAAACGAGAACAATGGTAGAGAACTTCAAGAAGATCTAAATAATTTGCATGAGTGGTCAGAAAAGTGGCTAATGAAATTCAGTACTTCAAAATGTAAGGTAATGAGAATGGGTACAAGTGCAAGAAGGCCCAAGCTTGACTACTCGGTGGCTGGAGTACAACTTCAAGAGACAGAAAATGAGAGAGATCTAGGAGTAAACATACTGGCAGATTTGTCTCCAGAAATACATATAAATGGCATAGTAAGGGCAGCATATGCATTCTTATCAAATGTTAAGGGTAGCCTTCAGGCACATGGACAAGGAAATGTTCAGAAATATTTATGTAACCTATGTGAGGCCAAAACTCGAATATGCAGCCCCCTTTTGGAATCCGCACTTGAAAAAACACATAGCTAAGCTTGAAAAAGTTCAAAGACAAGCCACGAAACTGGTGCCAGAAATACGCAATCTCAGTTATGATGAGAGGCTGAGGGAATTAGACTTACCATCACTCGAAGCTAGAAGAGTGAGGGGGGATATGGTGACAGTCTTTAAATTCCTTCATGGTTATGATAGAGTGGATAGGGATCGATATTTTGATATGGCTGGCTCTAGAACTAGAGGTCATAGTTTGAAGCTTCGTAAGAAAACTTCTTTGCAGGATGTAAGGAAATACTTTTTCAGTGTAAGAGTAGTTGATAATTGGAATTCGCTAAGCGAGGAGGCAGTTAATGCTATCTCAATCCATAGTTTTAAGGACAGGTACGATAAGTATCACTAAGTATAAAATGGAACCGATCAGGATAAGGGAAGATATGAGCT
>JAXCGZ010013314.1:142500-146017 GCA_037179515.1 Halocaridina rubra | reverse complement strand
AAGAAGAAGAAGAAGAAGAAGAAGAAGAAGAAGAAGAAGAAGAAGAAGAAGAAGAAGAAGAAGAAGAAGAAGAAGAAGAAGAAGAAGAAGAAGAAGAAGAAGAAGAAGAAGAAGAAGAAGGCTTTAACACTGCCATTCATACATTTTTGGGGTATGAAAACAATGAATCAGCAAAACAATGACAAATATCGATCCAACGCATACGAGGGACGCTCAAGCAAGTGTATATACAACTAGAAACTAAAAAGAAAAATAAATATATATAAACAAATAAATGAAATCAAAACAGTTCACTGGAAATGACATTTTTTTCAAAATGAAAAATAGGTAGAGAGGAGTAAATCATAATGCCACGGATCATCAAAGTCACATCAAAAGCACAACTGAGACAAGTACCTACGTACAAAACAACTGCCATTAAAACAGAGATATTCATAACAATAGTTGGAAACAGTGGTTCTCAATCTGGAGGCACATAGTTCTCCAAGGCATAAATTTCAAACGTATAAAGAATATAATCTATACTCTTATTTGCTGTAATTATGTCAGTTATTCCCATCCAAATGGTAGTGGATACGGACAGGGTGGTCCTGGGGAACTAGGACTGGAAGACCTCCCTTCCCGAATCGAGTGCTCTAACCACTGTGCTACCACAGTCCCTTATATATACTTCATGCCAAATGCCCTCTTTTGGACTAATATATGTTTGGGGTTCGAGAAACGTAGGTCACAGAATACAGTTCGAAGGGAGGATTTGAGGAAACCTGAGTTCACAAGGGGAGGAATGTGGCCTAAGACTGAGAACCACTAATATGCATTGATTCAATTGATGACATTCAATGTACCAACCATTCTGAATATTCATTCTAATTTAGTCTAGTTTAACCATTTATTAGTACAACTAGGACGTGGATTATTCATCAAAATGATAACTAATATCATCTTAAAATTTTACTATAGGTTTGAATCCTGCATTAGTTATATTCAAGGTTATTCATTTAAGTATAGACAAACCAACCACGCCCCTATGCTGTGCTGAGGATCTTGATAGGACCTAACTATTAATTCGCAACCACAACAAAGTAATACCACCATCATGGATGGTGATGCTAAAGTTTATTTATTGTAATATGGTCAAGAAAACCACACCCATACTGTGCTGAATAATCTGCTAGTATATTGCAACTTCTAGAGACTGATTACTAAATTAACTACCACAACAAACTAATATCATCATCACGGACTTTAAATCTATATCAAAAGTAGTGAACTCTACTCATAATTACTGGTCAAGAATACAACTCTCATACTGCAATGAGGATTTTGCTTGTGATTAAAATCCGGTTCACATCCAGAGCAAACTACCTCATTGGTAGACCTGAATCCTGACTCAGCGATGCTCAAGTTTTTTTTTATTATTTTTTTAAATATCAAAGTCTGCCCAAAAATACTACGTTAATGATCATGTTGGTAGCAGATTGTTCATTTGCAACCAAAACTATAAACTGAGTAGTCTGTAAGTATTCTTTTTCTATGCCCACAGCTACACTGAATATTCTTGGATATTCATTACACATATTTTATAATCCCTTCACAGCTGACAAGTCATTACACTCTCCATCTTTGTTTCTCTTTACTTCATGTATTCTTCGTGCCCAGGCCCGATGAGGGCTGTTTTATTTTATTTTTTTTTTAGCCCGTCCTGGCGTCACAATCATTAAAAAAAAATTAATTCTAGCTTACACATTACAAACTGGTGAATAAAATTATGCTTACATCAATGTACTAATGATCCTCTTAGAAACGGACTGATATTTCTCAGCCATAACCAAATGATAATATCTACCATTGACTTGAGCATTGTCCATCTATATGCATGGCCCCATTCCTCCTTGTGTGGTTTAGCCGAACCAAGAAACACATTCACTACGATCCCCACATACCTCAACCATTCCTCTTAGCTACTTGGGGATAAAGGGTTGCCACATTTCACCCCTATCACCCTACTTTGGTCATTCACAAGGCAGGCGGGCGGGCAAGGATATTCTATAGTGAGGCTTGACAGCCGCAGCTGGTTTGTCCCCACCGCTTCATCACATGGCAACTCCCCTCAAGGCCGTCAATCACCGATCACTGAGCTAGGAGGTGCGGGAAGTCCCTTTGGTCCGCATCACCTTCTTAAATGACCTCATATTACTCCTAATACCTGATCTCTCGTTCACAGTCCACCCTCCTCATATCTGCATCAGATACAGGAGTCAAGGATTTAATCACAGACTGGTAAAGAGGCCATGCTTAGCAACATATGCTGTGAATCGTGCTAACAACTGACAACTAATAAGTACTAATTATACTCGTGCCTGTTATTAGTGATGTTCAAGATAATTTAATACTGACTGGACGGGTCTTATAGATAAGTAACATCTGGAATTCCTTGTAAACTTAAGTAACCCCAGAAACTGTTGTTAGGTTAGATTAGTTTTATGCCTTGCAAATATGCATAACCCTAGAACACTCTGGGGTTACTTATCTTAGCAAGATTCGATTATCCTACTGCTGGATTATGTAAAACAGCAGTTCACTGCTTAAGAAGTGCCTTCACTTCCTCTGCTATAGTGCCAACAATGGTGTTTACACCAACGCTCTCCCAAAGCATGAAAGAGAAGAAAATACTGAAGAGGTGTTTAGCTCGAATCAAAAGGTGCCTTTGATTTCCTTACAGATGAAAGGCGTGTACCTCTGCTCTCTATGACTCATTGACTCATAATGAGGATGGCTCAGGTCCATTGAGATATTATATACCTATTCATTCGATATAACAATTGCAAGATGTCAAGCGTATCAGATACTCACTGGCTTTAAGAAAAGAATTACGCAATCTTTTGTAAATTAAAGCTATTGTTTGGCGTTTTATGTGTCACTTTTAATTCTCATAATGGGGGTGGGCACATACAGCTTGGAGCTGGGGAATTAAGGCTGGATGTCCTCCCTAATGGCCCGTGGTGAGCTCGATCGCGGGTTGTCACCTCCAGAGTCGAGTGCTTTAACCACTCCGCTACAGCGGTCCCTAAGTATTTATAAATTAATACTGCTTGGTTTTATTGATGGCTTATGCAGACTTTATGACGGATATTGGTTATATCTTGCGACACGTAGAGAATATAAAGACGAGTTTTTTCTTCTCGACAACTAAAGATATCCCTAATAGTCGCCTTCATGACGTTTTTTTTTTTTTTTTTTTTGGTCACCATCCCCCATTATTATCACTCATTCTCCATAACGCTATTTCCCGATCATCGTCAAGTGCCATCTCTCATTTTCCCAAATGCTATCTCCCTATCTCCCCAAGTGCCATTTCCCGTCCCCAATAGCACTATTTCCCAATCCTCCTAAGTGCCGTTTCCCATTCCTCAAGGCGCTATCTCCCTATCCTCAAAAAATTCCATCTCACATCTCCCTCCCATGTTATATCTCCCATAATTCCCTATCCCCCTAGTACTCACTCCCATTTTCTCCT